>VCAZ01000116.1:1216108-1346108 GCA_005784505.1 Bagarius yarrelli | reverse complement strand
TACCATTCACATTTTTTTTTAATTCATTGATCCGAGTTTATCGTTAAAACCCCAAACCTAAACAACAACAACAACAACAACAACAGAACAGAAATAAAAATAAAAACACACAGACACACACACACACACACACTACATGGTAATGTATAGTAATGAGTGTATGACAGGACCTGTGGTGATCCCTGCATTCTCGGCTCGCTCCTTTCCCACCTTCAGCATTTCTTTATTAATGTCACACACCACCGCTCGGGATGCTGGAAGCTCCGTCCCCTCCGAGCCATAACCCGCGGAAATGTCCTGCCAAGAAGGCGTCTGATTGGCCCGCGTTCTCTGACGCAGCTGCCTCTCGCGCACCGAGCGTGTGTAATTAAGGAAACGGAAGGAGATGTCACCTACATACAAACACACACATGAGGAATATGAGGAGTAAACAGCTGTAATGTTTAATAATTACATTTTTTTTAATCATCTTTATTTTCTCTTTTTGTATTTTGTACGCTGTATGAAGTGTGTGTGTGTGTGTGTGTGTGTATATGTATGTTTGTGTGTGTGTGTGTGTGTGTACCAGTGCCTCCAGCCACGTCCAGCAGGCGTAACCCAGGCTGAGGATTCATTACACGCAGTAGTGTGTCTTTCCACAGCCGATGGATACCCAGACTCATGGCGTCGTTCATTACGTCATACTTCTGAGCAACACTTTCAAACACTTTATACACTGCGACACACACACACACACACACACACACATTTCACAAAAAAGGTAAATAAATGAATAAATAAAGTGAGTGTAGAAAACTAAACGCGCTGTATGTTTCATATCAGTCTTTGATGTTGTAGTGACATGATGCGGCCAGTAGAGGGAGACATTTTCTCTGGAGTGTAAAACTCGGTCAGCACAGAACACCGACAACAAGTAATTAACATTTCAGAAAACTCTTACTAAATTTAAATATCTACCCATCTAATATTTTACTTACGTCCTATAAGTAAAACACATGTACATTTCTGGTATTTGGCAGGATGTCCTCATTCAGAGCAATTCACATTTATTATTATTATTATCCATCTGATCAGGTGAGGGTTTCAGCAGCGGCACTTTAGTGAATTAAACCCACAACCTTCTGATTAGCAGTGGAAACACCTTCAACTCACAGTTACCACGTTTCCCTTATACTTATATAATAATAATAAATTATACTTTATACTATTAAAAATATTCTATAGAATTTGTTAATGCAAAACATTTTTATTCTCAGTCTGTATCTCTCTCTCTTTATCTCTCTCTTTCTCTGTATCTCTGTATCTCTCTTTCTCTGTATCTCTCTCTGTCTCTCTCTCCCTGTATATTTATCTCTCTGTATCTCTCTCTCTCTCTCTGTATATTTATCTGTACCTCTCTGTCTCTCTCTCTCTCTCTCTCTCTCTCTCTCTCTCCTGTATATTTATCTGTACCTCTCTCTCCGTATATTTATCTCTCTCTCTATGTATCTCTCTCTGTATATGTATTTATCTCTCTCTCTCTCTCTCTCTCTCTCTCTCTCTCTCTCTCTCTCTCTCTGTCTGTATCGCTCTCTCACTCACCTCTTTCTGATTTCTCCTCTTCTGTCACTGTCTCGAAACCAAAATGGACACCTTTTCCTTCCGAAATTCCTGCGTAGCTCCGACATATCGACATTTCCGTCGAGAAAAGTGGACCTTTAACTCGGGCTCCACACACAGACTTCACAACTGGGCAATGAACCGCTTTTCGCATGAGAACTCTAAAGGACGCCGCCATCTTGCTCTGAAGGTTTATGAACTACGTCATAAATGTGCGACATTTCGGCGCCTTGCGTAAAAAAAGCGTCAAATCATTTAATAAATTATAAAACACAAATTAATTAAAAATTGAGCATTAAATATATAGAATAATTGTTTCAAATATGACAAATTATTAAAATGCCAGAATAAAATAATATATACTATATACAACTTTTTTTTTCTTAATTCCAGAATTATATATTCAACCTTCTGATCAGCAATGGAAACTCACAGTTACCTTCAACTCACAGTTACCACGTTTCCCTCAGATTAACTGAGAGATGGTTTTAAATAATAATAATAATAATAATAATAATAATACTAATATAATAATACAACCTTTTTTTAAATTCCAGAATTATATATTCTTTAATACCGGATATACTTTAATAAATTTAATAAAACAAAGTGGCACTTTAGTGAATTTAATGAAACAAATTCAATGCTATTTTTAATGATCAATTAATTAATATAAATAAGTAATACTTATAATAAGTAAAATAAAGGTAAAATGAATTGTAACATTCAGTTATTAATTTAGGTAACAGAGAAATCACTTAGTTACTGCTTATGTATATGCTGTTAAAATGTAATTTCTATTAAACTAGCATACTTTTTTTAGACACTTTTTTTTCATTGTTTGTTCTTTAGAAGAAAACATCTTGTAACACTTAAAATACATATAATTTTGAAATTATAGTGTGTGTAAAGGTTTTTTAATTAGATTTTATCCTACACCTGGGGTCTATCTCCAGAGACTTGGGGCACAGAATGGGGAAACCTAGCTAAAGTGCTAATACATCCATCATAGAACACAATAACACATCATTAAATAGCATATTTAGTGCCAACAATCAGCCTACAACACGTCTTTGGACTGTGGGGGGAAAACCCTGAAGAAACCCCTAAATCAGCGGAAGAATGATCAAATCCCCACAGCAACAATCTGATGGAAAGACTTTTCAGAAGTGCGGAGCTGATTATAGGTGTAAGAGTGAGAATAAATCTGGAATAGAATGTTCAAAAAACACATATAGGTTTGATGATTAGACATCCTAAAACTTTTGTCCATACAGTCTTTTCACATTTTGTTCACACACTATGAACAACACTGAAATGCCAGCGAGTCCTTCACACTCCTTAAACGAGATGAAGATGCCCTCTCAGTGTGAGATGCTCGAGTCAGGGAGGTCCCATAGTCTCGGTTTACATTCAGACAAAGACTTCACCTGGAGCAGATTTGGTCTGAAAGGGCTTTAAACCCGAGGGAAAGGTGTTGTTTCACACACTGTGATTCTTTTCTCTTTAGGAGGATCAGGTCTCATCAGGACCACAAACGCTGCCATTCAGCTGAAACTGAACCTGCAGAGTTTGGTTCCTTCATTAAGGGCTTTTAAACACAAGCTGAGAGCGAAACGGTATAATGGCACTGAAAGCTACAGCAGTGAGAACCAGACTCCAAATATGTCAAAGGTTTTACACAGGATTGAATTAAAGCAGCTGAATTAAAGCATCTACTTACCACAAATGACTTTAGCATAAAAAAATAGGTTTGGTATGTGGCGAGATGTGTGTGTTAACTTACATGCCTCTTTTAGCTTTGCGATAAAACTTTTCTCAATTTATACAGAATACTAATCTGTCACAGTTCTATATATATCTTCCCATATATCTATGATATATATATATATATATATATATATATATATATATATATATATATATATATATATATGTTTAATTTTTTTCAAATGCTTTTCCTTTTAACTTAAAAACTGATGGGGTAAAAAAACAAAACAAAAACATTTTGCACAAAATGAAGTAATGAGGTGCAAGTCAGTGAGAGGTGTGACTGGTGGTCATCAGCAGGTCAAGATCAGGAGGTATTTACCCTCGAGATACTTTCAGACACCCAGTCCCTGAAGCGGATTCCCGGCAGGATGCGAGACGCCTGGCACCAAATCTTTCCCTGATCTCTTTATTTGTTGTGCGGGCAACCGACAGAGAGGCTTAGCCAAAGATTCCTCTCAGTGGCCACCATAGTTGCAACAGACCGGCCGATGGCTCTGGCCATCTTTTTGTTGGCCCTGAGAGATAAATCTGTGGTATATAAATGAATCATAGTATGCAAGCACACTACTGCCTGCCCTGCTGAGATGTATGCTTTCCCTACCAAGGTGGATGTCATTTTAAGCACCTTGGTGGGAAGCTTAGGGGGGCCCCAAAGAATGATGCCACAGTCCCCGACAGATAGCATTTTAGCATCTGTTCTTATAAACATCTTCTTATAAACAAGTTACATTTAAATCATTTCTTCATAACAAAACTACAGATTCACTGACATTTGTTAATCATTTGCTTCAAAGTATTCCAAAAGATAAGAAAGGGGGAAGTGGTAGCGCAATGGTTAAGGTATTGGACAGCTAATTGGAAGATCCGGGTTCGATTCCAAGCACCACCAAGATGCCACCACTGGGCTCTTGGAGCAAGCCCCCTAAACCCCCAATTGAACAGTTGTATAAAAAAAAGGGATAAATGTAAGTCGCGCTGGATAAGGACGTCTACCAAATGCTGTAAATGTAAAATAAATAAAAAAAGTTTTCACATTAAAGGTGTTGGACTACCAACCTGAAGATTGTGGGTTCGATTTCCAGCTCCACCAAGCTACCACTGCTGGGCCCCTGAGCAAACCCCCAACTGCTCAGCTGTATAAATGAGATAAATGTAAGTTGCTCTGGATAAGGACGTCTGCTGAATGTTGTAAATGAATAAACAAATAACATGCAAATAAGTACAGACTATAACAAAATCAGAGATAAACAAACAAATAAAAAGCTGATTTATAGATAAATGAAGTGATTTTGGTTGTGAGTGTTGGGAATTAACCTCATAAAATTAAGCTGTGTGTTTTAGTGTTATTTCTTTTAGAAATTCTATTCATTGGTCCATTACACGATCTTCAATCCTTTAATTGATATGTGATATCAGTAGGGGGCGCTACAGGATTCATCATTCTTAAACATACATTTTAACTGAAGTTACACAAGCTCGATTATTTATAACGCTATGATTACTAACAATTATTGATAAAAATGTTATTAGAGAGTTTTTTTCCGAAATGTTTACAATATTAATTAGACTGTAATGTCCTTAATCATTGCTCTGTACATGTAGTAAAGACATTTCTGTTTCATTAACACTAATCTCAACCTCAGAGTTTTTTTAGAAATCTAACAGTCATTTAAGCGAATGCATTTATGGTGCAGATTAATTAAACATGACCAGATAATAATAATAATAATAATTTATAATCTATAGAATATTATTTAAACACAGAGGGAAATCAAAGACAGATGCTGGTGTCTGTCTTTGCACAGGATTATTTTATTAGAACTTTTATTGGATGGATTTATAATCACACTGGAAATTCAGCATACACAATGGACACACCCAAAACAAAGTGTGTTGGTGTAAAACTCACCTTACACTGTGTGTGTGTCTCACGTGACACATCAATACATTCTTTGTTTGCTAACATGTGCCCTATTAGAGAAGGAGGTGTTGCCTGACATGTGTCCTGTATAAAAAAAAAGAAGACATTGCCTAACGTGTCCTGTACAGAGAAGGAGGTGTGGCCTAACATCTGTCCTGTACAGAGTAGGAGGCTTGACCTAATCTGTCCTGTACAGAGAAGAAGGCGTGACCTAACATGTCTCCTATTAGAGAAAGAGGTGTGGCCTGACATGTGTCTTATACAAAGAGGCCGGCCTAACATGTGTCCTGTACAGAGAAAAAGGGGTGGTATAACGTGTCCTGTACAAAGAAGGAGGCATAGCCTAACCTGTGTCCTGTACAGAAAGAGGTGTGGCCTCTGTCCCTGTGCATTCTATTAAAGTAGGTGAAATTTGTCCTTGTCAGTCCCAGTAGAAGGGGTGTGGCCTCTGTCCCTGTCAGTCCTAGTACCAATTCTTCATCTATTAGTTACAAAGTTGAAACTAACCACAGTTGTTACTGACATTATTCCAACAGGGTTACTTATTTAGGTTTTTAATTTCAATACACCCATAGCAATAATCAAACACATGTGGCAGTTCAGACAGGCCTCATAGGCAAGCTTGCTTGTGAGAAAGAAACCCGAACCCTATCAGCTGATCGGGCCTAAACTGGCAAATTTTAAACAGGGCACCTTACTTAAACACAGCTTGTCTGTTTGCTTTACTGCTTCCTCAGCATGCCGCATTACAACCCACCTTCTTATCATCTTCTCCTTTAATTTTCTACTGAAACTGTGTCATTTTGTTGTCATTGTTGCTGCTCTGTTCTAAGAGGATTTGTGCTGCTCTCCTATTCTTATTTCAGAAGGGTCGCCCCCGAAGCTGCTGCTGCTCATGGAATTTAGAACAGAGCTATATTGCAAAATGTGAAAACTTTAAACATGGCAGTAAAAGTCGACCTAAAGGTTGCTTATTGTATTGTATGAGTCTTACTGTTGGATTTCTTCTGGAATATTTTGAGCATGCTACTTTGATGTGACAGTTCTCTCAAATTTTAGGTCAATTTCTAATCCTTGAGAAAGAAGTTAAAGCGTAGCCTTATAAATGGAGCCCTTTAATCTTTTCAGTCTGGTTTTAGGAAACGTTACAGGACAGAATCTGCTCTTTGAGGAGTGTCAAATGATATTTTATTATCTGTTGATTCTTGGATCTCTGTAAAACTTCTGCTGCTGTTTTTAAGTGCAGCCTTTGATACAGTTGACCATGACATTCATATTTATCGTCTTGAAGGTCATCAACTGAGCTACAGTAGTTCAAATCTTATCTGGAAAATAGAACCTTTATGGTTAATATTTTTATAAGTTTATCCTTCAAAGCACTTCTAACCTGTGGGGTTCCCCAAGGATCTATTCTTGTACCTATTTTGTTTCCTATATATATATATATAGATATATATATATCTTATATATATATATATAGATATATATATATATATATATATATCTATATATATATATATCTATATATATATGCTTCCTTTGGGCTCACTTTTTAGAATACACAGAATATTTTTTTCATGTTTATGCAAATGATACTCAAATATATGTGCCTATTTAGCGAAATGACGATGTTGTGTCTGTGCTACAACTGCCTGTTTGTCAGGTTTTATTGTTGGATGTCCAAAAGTGTTTTTTTTTTTCAATTCACAGAGGCAATAGTGTTTGGAATATTAACTGTCACTGTTACCTTAAATCAAATGTTGGGCAGTTTAGCTTTGTATGCAAAAGCATCTATTAAAAACTTAGGTGTTGTCCCTGACTCAGCCCTGTTATTTAACAAACAGGTATCTGCAGTTGTTAGAGTAAATCATGTCTTTTTTTTTCATTTGAGAGCCAAAAGTAAGTTTTTAATCTCTAGTGAGTTCAAGAAAGTAATACATGCATTTATATCTTCCCATCTAGACTACTGCAAATCAATCTATATAGGTATTATTCAATTATATATAGACTGCCTGCAAATAGTCCAAAATGCAGTGGCTAGACTTCTTACTGGTACATATAAATTTGAGCACATCAGTCCATCTTTCTCTTGTTGTGTTTCTTGCTGTTATGTTCTAGAATATTTAAAGTTTAATATCATATTTTTAGTTTTTAACGATCTGGCACCCTTTTATTCCACTAAATTTGTGACTGTAAACATATCTGTGAGATGTTCAAGGTCATCGGATCAAAAACTATTTTAAAGGTACCCAGATAAAGATTAAATAAAAAAGGGAGTCCAAGTCAGCCCCAATATGGATTATCCATGATGATAATCCCAACAGAATCTACATTTTAAAGGTAAAACTTTAAGGTAAAGAGTACTTTTTTAGAAACGGCTTAGAAAGCTGTATTTTTTTTGTATCGTCCATTTCCTTGGTATGTATCTTGTCATTGTTTGTTGTTTTAATGTTTTTGTTTGTTTTATAATTTAGCTTTTGCAATTTTTGTACAACACAATGTCAACGACTGCTGTTTTATTGTGTTATATAAAATAAACTTAACCACACTACAACTTAGTTGTTAAAGGAGGTGTGGCCCCTGTTTCAGTCATAAATAGTGAAAAAGCATGGCTGGCTGTCTTAACACACACAAACACAAACACACACACACACACACACATACACACACACAAAGGTCTTTAAGAGAATCCTGTTTCCCATGACCCTGATACGCTTCAATACATTTCCTAATAACTTTGGTCTCCACAATGTCTTTAGTCCCCATGAGGTGAGTGTGTGAACAGGATGCAATTCTAAGAACTGATGAATATAGACAGACACACACACTCTACATAGTATTTTACGGCACATTTGTCCTTCCGAGATGGGAAGGTGAACATGAGACGTGACAAATTTATAGAATACTTTAGCTACACAACGATCAAGCCTGACTCCTGTGCTAGCTGCCGAACAAGGATAAAGATTTCATAGACAAAATAAAAAAATGTAAAAATAAACACGAGGCAAAACTTTTATTATTTTATTATGTTTTTGATTTCTTTATAATATTATTATTTATAGTTATCTTAATTATTTACAGCTAACCATTTAATGTCTGAATCATCTGCTAAATTATTCATCTTTAAGTTAATTATTTACTAGCTGTTGAAATTAGTAGTAGATCCTGTGTTTATTTTTAGAGAGATATGTAAAAAAATAAACCTTCTACCTGTTTTATCTGTTCTTATGTAAAAACTCTATAGGTAGTTTAGGCTGTATAGGTTATGTTACATGCAAAAATGTAGGTGTCATCTTTGCCCTGAAAAGCAAATTAGAAACTTTCAGCTGAGAATCATTTCCAGAATTAAAATCCTCATCATTTCTTTTAAGACTTGGAAAACATTATTCACGCATTTATCACATCCCGTCTGGAATTTTCTGCCTTCGTCTTCACCAATTTCCGTTGGCACTTTTCAAATGGTTCAAGATGCAGTTTTTTACACTATGTTAACACTTTTAAATCATAGACTTTAAAGTTCTATTTAAACACTTTTTTTTTTTATCATGAAATCGACTTTAAAGTTCTATTCTAACACTTTTTATATAATAAAATTGACTTTAAAGTTCTATTTCCACACTTTTTTTTCTTGAAATCGACTGTAAAGTGATATAAATACGGTTAGTGCACTTGTCTTCTACTAGTTGTAATTTTTAGTTGATTAAAGTTTACTTTATATTTTCTTCAGGTGTCATAATAGTAAACTTGAAAAACTTCTGTACTAGTTTTTTTTTATTTTGTACAAATCTCCATCAAAATGTTCAAATATCACAAATAGCCTTTTTTTTGGCAAGTCCAAGCCAAGTATATTTAAGTATCATTTTATTTTTTATATCCTTACTCTGTCTATAATATGTAAACCAAAAGCAAACTTACTAATGATTTATACATTATTAGCTAAATAAATCAATCATTAAGTAAGAGTCGACTACATTTTTTACACTAAAAATGACAAAGAACACTACAGTTTTTATCTTGCTTTTTTAGCGATCTAAAATCTTATAATAAATGTAACTAACCCTCAAAAACGTGGGCACTTTATGTTCCTGCTCGCGCAGTAAACCTGTCTCCCGAAGGACTTTGCATTTTAAATCCTTTTCTCCGTTTTCATTAATAATTTCTGAACACAGAATTCCGATAAACCAGAGACGACAGGCATTTATAAGAAACATGCATATTTATTTGGCAGTCAGAACACATTAAATAAAAACTAGAAACGTACTTCACTTATACAAAAGATAGATTATGTCCCATTTTAATGTCCAAAATAACTTACTGTATAAATTAAAAATCTCACTATTTACAATCTGAACAACAATGACAGTTTTTCCCCTCCCGTACGTCCCTGAAAGTTCCAAATCTGCCACGTGAGAGTGTTATATTGCATTTTGTTGTTGTGTTTTTGATTTTACATTGTGTTAGGTTGTGGTGTAGTATTGCAGTGTTTCAGGTTGTGCTGTGTTGTTGCGTATTTTTAGGCTGTATTGTTTTGCTCTGTGTTGTTTGTATTGGGTTGAAATACAAATATTGTGTTTAGCTGTGTTTAGTTGCATTAAGTTTCATTGTGTTGTTGTGTTGTGTTGGGCTGCAATGTAGTGTTTTGAATTGTGTTGCTGCATTATGTTGGGCTGCTGCATTGTGTGGATTGTGATAGGCTGTAATGTGTTGTATAAAGCTGCAATGTATTGCGTAGTGTTGGGCTGTAATGTGTTAAGTTGCATTGAGTTTCATGGTTTTATGTTTTATTGTGTTGAGCAGCAATCTGCTGCATTGTGTTAAGCTGCTTTGTGTTGCTGTATTGTAATGAATTATGTTGTGTTACGGCATTGTGTTGGGCTACAGTGTGTGAAGCTGCAATTGTGTTAAGTTTGATTAAGTCACATTGTGTTATGTTGAATTGTTGCAATAAGTTGTGTTTCTGCATTGTGTTGGGTTGTGCTGAAGCAGAAGGAACTGTGTGTGGCGTAGAGGCAGGATGGTGCAGGAAGCCATTGTTCGATGTTAATGTGATCTTGATGAATTGAAGCTGTCACTTTTGGTTTTCGGGTTAGTGTGTGTTCCTCTCTCTCTCTCTCTCTCTCTCTCTCTCTCTCTCTCGAACTCTCTCCTCCTCATTCTCCTCCCTCTCGTCTCTCATTCTCTTCTCATCTCTCTCTCTCTCTCTCTCTCCCTCATCTCTCATCTCTCTCTTCTCTCTCCCATTCTCCTCTCTCTCTCTCTCTCCTCCTCTCACTCTCCTCTCTTTCTCTCTCTCTCTCTCTCTCTCTCTCTCTCTCTCTCTCTCTCTCTCTCTCTCTCAGTCTGGGTTTTTGTATGCATGAGTTTCTCCATGACTCGGATTTATTCATGCAGTAATTATGACAGGCGGGACTGTAGCGTTCGCTTGTCTGAGAGATCAGAGCAGGAAGAGTGAGTCCTTTACTGGAAGTCTGAGATCACACACACACAAACACACACACACACACACACACACACACACACACACACACACACACAAGGCCCTTTTTCATCTCAGCTATTCACTATTATGGTCTGGACTATTACATGTTCGGCTTCCTCAGAACAATTATAACGGAACATTCACACAACAACGTCTTATCTTTAGAAAACTGGAACAAAGAAAGTTGCAAGGAATGTAAATTTGAGGTAAAAAAAATGTCAAGAATTCAATTACAGATGCAACAGTTGGCCAAAGGAACACCACAGAATCCATTAAGCAGCACGTTAAATAAGTGCTGTGACATGTCCAAACGTTACCCTGTTGAGTGTTCTAGGTGTGTGCTGACAAATCAGAAAAAAAAAAATTTGTTTATGTAACCTGAAATAATTTTTATCTTTAATTTTGGACGAATTTAAAGCATCTCATCAAATCAGCTATGTGTATTAAGATGTTTTTAAGTGCATTACGAATGCTAGCTGCGTAAATAATTAAACACTTGCTAGTTTTTTAAAGTGGACTTATTTTACAATAATGTACCTTTTAGGACCAAACGCTAAGCTTTATCAGAGAAAAACGGACCTAACATTGAACCCTGAGATCACCACTATAATGAAAGGATTCCGATTATCATGTAATATTGTTTCTTAAGCTCTTAATTGTCAATAAGAAAAATATCTGTGGGAAATCACAAAAACAATCAGCAATTATTAATATTTGGCCAGAATTTTTTCAGCAGATCTGGTTATTTGTAAGGCACTAATGCTAACATTTAAACAACACAGAAATAACACAACATAAGCATTTGGAACCTTCTTGGGAACCTATCTGACAATATGCTATAGTTATGCTAGCGTTAAAAGCGTCCACCGTTCTTCTACCACATTTCAATCCTCTGCTTTTTAATTTTATTTGCATATTAAAAGCAAAGGTGTGCAAATTCTACAATTTAAGATGAATAGTTAATGATATCATCTGTATTGTGCGTAAGTGAAGGTGAACGTAAATAATGCTAAATCTGTAATGTTATGACAGTGATATGAAAATGTAACATCAGCACACACCTATTTAAAAAAAAAAAACAGGAATATAAATTACAATACAGTTTTAAAAAATAAAGAATAAACAATGCAATGCTGGTAAAAACATACAGACCATTCACACAGAGAAGTGATCTTTCCCCATCCAAACACTAACCCGTTTTCAGAAAGTATTTAACATTTTTAGTACACAAAGTGCTGCTTTAAATTCAACCAAAAAAGAATTAATTAATGAAACGCACAGTACCTTTCTTCTGTCCAACAAAGTTCAAAAAAAAAAAACGTTTACCCTGATATTTTTACTGACCTGTTCCTCAAATGTAAAATTAAAGAGGCACGAGTGTTTTCTGTGTTTCTAATAAAATCTCAGAAGTAAAAAGTAAAGCTTGGCCGCATACAGTATATGAAAACGTCATGAAAATGCAGTAGAAGGAAAATTTATCTGAATGATTTCTGCTTTTTAAAAGAACATAAATGTAAAATTTTAAGAATGTAGTGAGAATGATACTGGACATACAATAGAATTGGTATTGGTGATGGTGTTAGAATTGGGATTGGTATTCGTGTTAGGGTTGATGTTATGATTGGGATTAGTGTTAGGGTTGAGATTGGGGTCAGGTATGGGATTGCTGATGGTGTCAGCTCAATTTAAGTGCCTAATATTAAGCATTATTAATTGGACATTTCTCACAAATTAAATAACTACACAGTGGCTTAGCGTAGCTAACAGTGATGGCCAAGGTAATGCTTGAGCAATATTGAGAATTTTAAAATTCCCAGTTCACAGAAAAATAAATAACTCAAAAAGCGCTTAGCATGTCACTGCGTATAAAATCTCAGATCCTTAACTCACAATCACAGAAACCAGACACTGTGACGTTATTTAGTTCAGTAGCACGTGGCGTGGGATGTAGTCATGACTTTTTCCGCTGTCGTTCTTTCACCCTGTTGCTCCTTTTCACAATATTTAACATGACTGGACAGAATTTAGTGTGGTGACACTGACACTTCGGGTGGCAGCAGTGTAGTTGATGCAAGAACAACAGAACCGATTCTAATAAAGCTGTGGAATGTGGGAAGCGCTTTAACATCGGAAAGCTCCGGGGGAAAAAAAAAGGAGGAGGAAAAAGAGGGAATTGTTTTGGAGGAATGTGCCGCTTTTTTATCGCTCCCACACACGAGTTCTTATCTGCGATTAAGTGAAGTGACAAAGCTGAAAAACTTTGGACAAAAATAAAAACGTATACAATGTTGTTGTTTATCCCAATGCAGATGATTAGCCAAGACGTGTTTACTGTCATTTCGCATTGAAGCTGAAAGCTGAAACTACCACCAAACACAGAAGCTAATTGATGGCTAACTAATAAATTATTTGTATAGCTAGCAAAAAAAAAAGAGACAAACATGTCTGGGGATAATAAAACTCACCTCAAATGTTTTGTTAAAATGTCTGAAAAGTCATGGTTAAATTTAATTTGGATATTGGAATATTAATCTAGCCAATGACTTATTTACTTATCCCTTAGCTAGCATATAAGCTAGTAAGTCATCCTAAAGGTGTAATAAGCAAAAACATAAGACATAAATGTCTGCTTTGTCACTAAATATATATTTACCCATTAATAGATATAATATATATATATATATATATATATATATATATATATATATATATATATATATATATATACATATATAAAACTGTTATGTCACTTCTGAGTTCTTAACAACTGTGCAAGGCGCTATAATCTGTATGCTAGTAAATTCAGTACAATATCTATTTTGTGTACAGGTTGTAAGAACACTGTTGCTAGGCAATGAGTTTAGGTGCTAGCTTTTTAAGCAAAGGTGTAACTAAAGCAAAAATAAGCATGTCAGGAGCTCAGATGACTTGAAGAAAGTAAAAAAAAATCACACTAATGTCTTTTAGCATGAAGCGCTAACTGAAGACATTTTTAGTTTTTGTTTTTTTTTTAGCTCTGTGATGTTCTTTCTTTTTTTTAACAGATAAACGTCTGTCATAAAATGTCGAAAGCCACATCAACAAGTCTGCCTGATACGCTGATGCTAAAGTACAAGAACAAGACCTCGAAGCTATGGCGCAAAAACTTTAGGCAACAAACAAGTCTTGGCTGATCGACTGCAGTGGTGGTAATGGGAAACTTGTGTATCTTTCATCTTTGTGCCTTTAAAGACAGCTCTGTGGGAAGTAAACGAAAAAAAAATTGTACACATAACAATTTTCCAATCCTGAAGGCACTTACAGACACCAGACATAAAAAAATAACACACAAAGAGATGAAAAACCCACAACAAATGAATAAGAAAAAAAAATACTGAAAAAATGTTTACAGAGGTTCAGAAGGAACGTGGAACACCAGTATGTTTGGAGCGAGGCCCGAGCTGTAACGATGGCAGATTTACACACGCACACATACACACATAAACACACACTCTTTCTTTCACTCTTTTTTTCATGTTATCTGCCAGATTGTGATCCTTTTCGTCCTCCACATGAGACGTTCTAAACAATAGGTGACCTACATAAAGCGTGACATGAACACGGACAGAGACAGAAAAGGACGAGCGTCTGCAGCGGTGGTAAGACAGTCCAACGAGCCGCTCCACGGTACAGTACATTCTGTCTTTTAACTTTAACGAGAGATTCTTATCTGAACTCCTCGTCTGTCTGCTACTGGCACATGGAAACCTGCTGGAAGACTTCGTCTTTCCCAGAACGCCTCGGGCCGCAAGGACGTGAGAGTGAGGCTTGGTCATGGTCCTGTGCTGTGTAATCCCCCCCCCCCAAAAGAAACGGCACCATCTGATTGGCTGTCAGTTGATGTCCAGATTCTCATTAGGTGCTCCACTGTATTTGCTACCTGTTGTCCAGTAGAGTTTGTGTGACTGTGTGTGATTGTGTGTGTCTGTGTGTGTATGTGTGTGATGGTTAATTGCCAACCAGAGGGCTGAGGTCACCATGGTGGTTCTTGAGCTTCTTTTTAAAGAGTGAGATGGTGGAGGGTCTGTAGAAGATAATCCAGGGCTCTGAGGTGGTGCTCTGAGAACATGAGTCTGAACTGTTCACCGAGGGGATGGTGGGAGACCTAAGAGAGAGAGAAAGAGAGAGAGAGAGAGAAAGGGAGAGAGAAGGATAGAGAGAGAGAGAGAAAGAGAGAGAGCGAGAAAGAAGGAAATGATAAATTGGTGGTCCAGCAACTCAAATTCACTCTATTCTCTCCATCCTTACAATCTCCATACTCTCTATCTTTGCTCAATCTTCTCTATTCCACCTCTCTTCTGTCTTCTCTCTCACAACATTTTCTTCTCATCCTTTTTTATCTTTCTTTTTACTCCTCACTTTTTTGTACTCTCTATCTTCGCTTTCATCTATCCTCACTCTCTTCTTACACTCATCTCTCTCTATCCACATTTCTACTCATTCTCTCTATCTTTCTCTATCTTCTCTTTCTGTGTTCTCTATCTTCATTCTATTTCCACACTTTCTCTTCATTCCCTTCTCTTACTCTCACTCTCTCTCTCCACTGTCTTTTATCTCTCCATACTCTCTTCAACATCTTTACTTACACTCTCTTCTAAATCTTTCCTATTATTATCTCTTTCTCTTCTCTTTCTCTCTCCCTCTCTCTCTCTCTCTCTCTCTCTTTATGCTTACTCATGCTCACTCGTTCCTTAAGTGCCTTAAGATTTTACTTTAGCTTTTGACACATTCTGAACTCAACAAAACACAGTGTTCAGTACTTACTTTACTGTAACATGAAGAACAAGCTTAGCCACCATGGCTATCACGGTTAGCGTCAGCAGGGCAGCTAGCGCATAGATGGTCCACACTATAAACAAAAATCCATTCTGATTAAAGAACTTATCCATCTTATTATAATACATAAAATAAATGTAGTCACTTTAAGGGTAAAATGAGAATACAAAATAATAAAAAGCTAACTTTGTTAGCTAAACTCTAACTAATAAACGAAAATTTTAGCATAGAAATACACAAGAAAATGCAATATTTTTAGAAGTATATAATTAACCTGCATGTTTACATGTTTATGCAAATGTAACACTATGACATCATAACGTGCTGTGGTACAGTGAAACACGCTACGTTTACATGGACTCTTATTATTTTAATCAGAATGAAATGAATCAGATTGATGAATCCAAAAGGAGTGAAAGTATAATTGCTAAAAATAAGTAATCAGGATTTGATCTTTTGAACATCTGCACGCCGTAAGTCATTAAGTGATTGCATGTCGGCAGAATTTTTTTGTTTCCTTTCCAATCCGAAAGTGTTTAAAATGTTCTTACGATTGGATTAGAAAATGTTTAAACAACACTTTACAATTCCGATAAATTTTTAATCAGATTTGGCCAATTAATTCTGATTAAAATGTTGACTATGTACTTATTGTCTTATTACAATCAGATCATTAGTGTCCATGTAAACGCAGCTACTGACAGAGAATAAAGGTGTACATACTGGTGTTGTGCGCTGCGGTCCGGCCCCGGCCGAGCCACTGACCTGGCCTTTCGTTTTCCGACTTTTTGGGACCGGACGTGATCAGATAGGGAATTTGAGATGATTTGTCGTTCTTGCTGGTGTTCGATCTCTCAGTGTTGCTGCCGAAACGTGGACCTATCGTACTGATGGCCTGTTTGCTGTCGCTGTCCTCATTGGTTTCGGTGTTTCCAGCAGATCTACTACTAGATGCTCTGTAAGCTGGGAACAGATGTTAGCGGAGTTTGATTAGAAACCGGACATTAACTCAGAATCAAATCAGATGGTGCCATTTTACAGGGAATGGGTGGGTGGGGTGGGGCTTGGGGATGTCTTCTTCAGCAAACAGTGACCAATTAGTACAATTTTTTTTGTTTGTTTATCTGAATCTTTGTTTAGATAAACACTCACCAATAACACACCATATATTTGTTTAACACAAGTCAAATGACATCTACACTAACATATGTCTGTTCTTTCTTATTCCGAGCTCACCAGTGCCACCATCACTTAAGGCAATGAGGCAGTTTCTCAGTAATATCTTGTCTTCAAACAACCACGGAGACTTTACTGCAGCATAGGTAACCTACTGGTTTATCTGGTCAGAGAAGAACTGTCCCCCCAACTGAACCTGGTTTCTCCCAAGGTTTTTTTCTCCATTCTGTCACAGATGGAGTTTTGGTTTCTTGCCTCTGTTGCCTCTGGCTTGCTTAGTCGGGGACTCTAAATTTATAGATATCAATGAAATTGAGTGTTTTAATGAATGTTTGATATTGTCTTTTTTGATGTGATTCTGTGAAGCTGCTTTGAAACAATCCCGATTGTTAAAAGCGCTATAGAAATTAAGGTGACTTGACTTGACTTGACTTTGTTGGATAAAACAGTTGGTGTAAGTTAGTTGGCGTTCTGTAATATAATACGCTAGCGACCCAAAGAAAACCAATACTTTTATTTTAACAATGTAAGTCAGAAAACGGGAAAATCACTCTATGTGTTTAAATCGTAAACTAAGTTCATACAACCTAAAAATTCACTGTGTAAAAATTCACAATTATGTAAACAAAATTATAATACAAAAGCGTTTGACATTTCTGAGCCTAAAATGGTGTTTTATTGGAAATTTACTGCATTAGGTTCAATCTGCTATCCCACCTTACACCCTTGGTAGTGACTGGGTTTAATGCATAGTAATCTACGCAAAGATCTCTATCCAGAGGGGAATATTTTACATTATCATTATTTTACATTAACTGAGAACCATTCACACATCAGTGCAAAGCCTTAAAGAGGAGGTGAACTGAGAAACAAGAATTTAATTAATCTTTTAATGAATAAAAGGTCATGGTGCTATAAAACATCCTGTAAGTTTCAGAAGTTTTTGTCAGACCCAAACATTAGGAAACAGTGGATTGGCTTTAAGGAAGTTCCAGGCAGCCTCAGGAAAAGCTTGATCATTTGTTTGCTTTATTTTACAACTGATTCATTTTTAATCAAGGCACAAAATTCAACGCTGGAAACCGTGCCCGAGTCCGTCAACTACATCAGATCCGACTATAATTTCGGCTTAAATGGACGAAATAGGTTCAAGCGACCTGGGTTCAAGCCCCACCACAGCCACCTGTTATTGTGAAGACCAGAAACACCTGGGTTCAAGCCCCACCACTGGTAAGCCAGCTACTGTTGGCTCCTAGAGCAAGACCCTTAACCCTTTCTGCTCCAGGGGCGCTGTATTATAGCTGACCCTGCGCTCTGACCCCCAACTTGGGATATGCGATGGGATATGCAAAAAAAGAGTTTCACTGTATATGTGACAAAATAAACACATTTACATTTACATATAAAAATCTGACATAGTTCATCACTGCTTTAATCACATGACAAGCTTTACTGTAAAGCTAATTTGAATATTGACTTTTTGATTTGAACAATTAGCAGCTCCACCCACATTTCCATGTTGGGTTCTTTGGAAATACAGCAAAAAGGGAAACCAACTGCCTTCTTCTTCTTGTTATTAATAGTATTTTATTATTATTATTATTATTATTATTATTATTATTATTATATACCACTATATATTAGCTTGACAACACTTGACTAAATGCCCGAGGCAGAAGTGAAAAAGCTCTGTGGTTTTGTGGACTCGGCGAGAAACCAATTTATTTCTCTGACCTTTTATCCACGCTAAACATTTCCCGCTATTTTGTGTTTCCTTATTTTTTCCCTTTTTCTCCATCAGCGGCGCAAGTAAATTATACAGACGCAGAAATATCACAGGACGGCTGTTTGGTTTGGCTCGGCTGGGCCTCAGACGCACGACGTGCTGGCTCAGTTTCTCCACACCAGCACTAATAAACACAGAGTGCTCGAGGAAGCCAGTCTAAATACACAGAAAGGTTTCAAAGGGAATCATTTACTGATCCAGAAACGTGGTTAGATTTTATCGTCGCAATAATTGCTAGTTATTTTGTTAAATATACAGTACCTATTAAGGATAAAGGGAATAATTCCAACCTCTGTATTTGTTAATTAATACACTTTTATTAAGATTATTAGGGATAATGTCTTATCGCTATAATGTCTTTTTTAATTGCCTTTATTAAAATGTGTAAACAATTATAAAAATGTAAACAATGTAAAAAGATATAAAATAGTAAATTAAAGCTGAAATAAAATAATAAAACGGCACCTTAACCCACTAAACAGCAGTGCTGGCACCCGTGTGACGACTCTGGCTCGATTCCTGTCCCACACATTCTCTCGCTCTTTCCCCCATTTCATCTCTGATCTTTTCTATTAATAAAGGCAAAATGCCCGAAAATATATCTTTTAGACAATAATAATAGCAAAGTGTTCAATTTGATCCAATTGGACTGATAAAGAGATTTATTACAGAATTGAAAAACTGATATACAAAATTATTCCCCACTTGACTCAATACTCATTTCTGATTGGCTGGTTGGAATTAATTATTTGTTTCCCTTTAGGGGGAAAAGCGGTAGCAGGGGGAAGTATCAGGAAGAAGTAGTAGCGCAGTGGTTAAGGTGTTGGAGTGCTAATTGAAAGATAGGGGGTTCGATTACAGCATCACCAAGTTGCCACTGTTGGGCCCCAGAGAAAGGCCCTTAGCCCCTCAATTGCTTCATTGTATAAATAAGATAAATGTAAGTTGCACTGGATAAGGACGTCTGCCAAATGCTGTAAATGATAAGTAATAAGTACAAAGCAAGAAAAAGCTGTCACCATGGCAACAACATCGTATGTTTGGCTAGCTAACATTAAAATACCCCAAAATAATATGTTTTTTTTTGCTTTGTATTGTGAGAAATTGTGGGTTTGTTGGTCTACAGTAATAATAGTAACTGATCTGAAACAAAAACAAAAGCCAAGGGTGCCAATACTGAGAGAGAGAGATAGAGAGAGAGAGAGAGAGGGAAAAAAGAGAGGGGGCGAGGGGGAGAAAGAGCAAGAGAACGAGAGAAAGAGAGAGAAAGAGAGAAAGAGAGAGAGCAAGCAAACCTTCATGACACTTTGTGGGTCGTTATCTTTCATTTAAAATGATATTTTTATTATTCTAACCCTAAACCCAACTTTCCAGGCTCATTATTCTAAACCAAGAATGCAATCATGGCACTGTCGTCCTCGCTCTTTCGAGACCTATCCAATTATAATAAGCTGCTGTGGTTCAGATGCAGAAGCCTGATTAAACCTCAACAAAGCCAGATTAAATATTGATAAACGGCAACGTGTCCAATGTCTGAGATAGAGAAAGTTCCTGAAATGGAACAAGCTGCCAGTCAAAACAGGTTCAAAACAAAACTAAACTCCTGGCGGTAGAGGGAGTTTTCATCCTGTTCTGTTTCCTTCAGTTCTCTCAGAAATCTGATGAAAACTGTCACAGTTATTTAGTGTTTCTCTCTTTCTCTCTCTTTTCTCTTTAGGCATCTGTCTATCTATCAATCGATACACTCATCTCAAACCATCTACACATTAAACCAGACAGAATGCTTAAAACATGAGATACTATAATTCATACACTTATAATTTCACCCACCCATGGAATTATCTACTAATCGCTACACCTATTAGACTTTTTTATCCCTTACTCTCGTTCCTTTATCCCCCATCTATTCATCCATCAAGATTTCATTTATCCATCTATATATCCATCCATCTAGGAAGAGGTAACTTAGTGGTTATGGTGTAAGACTGCTGAACACTGACAGATTGTGGGTTCAATTCCCAGGGCTGCTAAGCAATCACTGCTAGACCGCTAATCAAAGCCCTTAACCTTCAACTGCTCACATAGATAAATGAGTTAAATGAAATTCGCTTTGGATAAAGGAGTTACCCAATTTGCAGAAATGAAATCTATACATCCTTTATGTTATCCATCCATCCATCTATCCATCCATCCTTCTATCCATCCATCCACAGAATATATATTTAAAAACTAGTATCCACTCACTCAGCCACGCACCCATCCTGTCACACTTTTTCATATTTATTTTAAACGATTGTGATCATTATTCTAAAAAAACATCTAATCTGTACCTTGATAGACCATGGAGAACCCCTGGGCCTCGTTCGTCCTGTCTGAGTAGAAATACAGGATAACAAAGTCTGCACTGACGTTAACAATTTCATGCGGTGGGTTTCGCCCATCAAACCTCGCCATCACTTGATTGGTGTAACCGTCTAGCAGCTCGACCATATCTGCCTGGTCCATAATATTGAAGAAGGTGAAGTTGAACAGGATGACCGATGCACCTGGAACCTGAAAACGCGGCGACAACAACAATAAGAGAAAATACAGACCTGTTTTTTTTAAAGTTAATGTTTATGGTATTGCTTAAAAATGGATCTTAGTTTAGTTAATTTTTTAACCTGGATGGTCCAGTAGCAGACACGACCGGGTGCATATTTATCTGGAAAGTCCGGTGAGTAGATTACAGCTGATTCAGCCGTGTAGTTTCCACCACACCCTCCGACTTTGGCTAAAAACACATAGACACATAATTTACCTGCTACTGCACCGAAACCATTAAAA
This sequence comes from Bagarius yarrelli, assembly GCA_005784505.1. Taxonomy (NCBI): domain Eukaryota; kingdom Metazoa; phylum Chordata; class Actinopteri; order Siluriformes; family Sisoridae; genus Bagarius; species Bagarius yarrelli. The sequence continues at coordinate 1,324,733 of VCAZ01000116.1, read as the reverse complement.
ATTTCATGAAAAAAACCTTAAATATCAAATTGTCTCTATTGTTCTTTGTGACGGTCATGCAGTCAGTCATGCAACAATAGCTGTTCCCACATAACAGATCTAGCTAGCTAATTTGCTAAATATCTACCTAGCTAATAATGAATACTGAAAACTGAATATTACTGCAAACATGCAAAAGTTAAATTCAACCCGAAGCTTCTTGTACTGTTAGTGGTTGTCGGGATTTAGGCAAAAGTTGCAGCCCACCTTTAATTTCCTTAACGGCAGGCATTAGGGCTGCACAATATATATAAACGATCAAAACATTGCAATATGCATATTGCAATAGTTTGCGAAAAATAAGCGATTAAAAACTCTAATTAATAATGTATAGTAAAGTTTGACGTGGATGCGGATAGTAAAATCACTGTCATGCAGATGTCAGTTAGTTGGGATATGCGTACGCATGCATTGATGCATGACAATCAACAAGCCGTGAAGCTTTTATAGAGAGATAATTGTCATATGCCTGAGGCACCCGCAGCTCCTGCTGACGATCTAGTGCCAAAACAAAGAAGAACCTCGAGTTTGGACCAAGTTGGAGCTAAACTCTGCAGGACTCAGCAACTTACATGTATCTTATTTTCTTAGCCAACTGAGCAGTTAAGGGTTAAGGGACTTGCTCGGGGGCCCAGCTGGGTGGTGCTGGAAATTAAACCTCAGATCTTTTTATAAACAGCCCAACATCCCTATCACTAATCTAAACGTTCAAAAAATGTTCTTGTTTATAAGCATCTCAGACTGAAAGCTACAAGCGTCCTGACTTTTTAGAATAAACTCACGGCCACAAAATTATTCACTGTTTCAAAAAAATCCCATAAGTTGGTTTCCATTCCATATCCAAAGTTTGGCGCTGACCCAACCGATTAAACTCACTGTCAAAGACAATGACATGCCCGTCTCCTCCACATGGCTGCTGCTGATCCCCGAAACACCCGTGACTGCACTCCAAACTGGGGGCGTCACCATGGAGATGATGGTCGAGCTCATTGCCGCAGAAACAGGCGTACCCCGCCTCCATTCCGGCGAGCTGGAATAAACACAGGGATATTGATGTCACATGTTGAGCAACAACTATAATAATGGCTTTGTGTTACTCGGCTACTGAAGAGACTTTATTAAAAGATTCACACAGATTTACCAGAAGTTATTAGACTGATGGAATATATTTCTAAAAAAAAGACTCCATTATCTTGTATGTAAAATGTAGAGTTCTGATAGGCTGAAAGTGGTAAAGCGTCTTTTGGTATAAGGAAATAATCATTGACAGGGAGGTGCAATTTTTTTTTTAATTTAAATGGCATAGGTGGTTTAATTGTTAGCATGATAGCCGGAAGCTTTTGGGTTCACTTCCCAGCACCATCAAGCTGCAGTTTATGGGCCCTTTAGCAAGGCCCTCGAATGCTTAGTTGCATTAATGGGATAAATGTAAGTCAAAATTTTCTCTCCTGAAGATGTTCTTGTGTCAGAAAACTTTATAGCAAAAACATTGACAATAAATTGTAACTTCCTTAAATGCTGAAAAAACCTAAATAAAGGTTCCGAAGTACGTCCCCATGTCAGCGCTGTATTATAGATCTGTTTGTACAGTGTGACACCTCCAGTATATCCCTGTAAACCTGCCTCGCTAAAGAAATCACAACATGCATTAAGGGTTAAGAAATAAAACATTGCTCTCATGTTGGTGTTTGTGTGATGACCTGATTTATATCTTTATTATTCAGGAAGTTTCTATAAAACCATGCTCACCTTGTATCGCTGGTTGCGACAGAGACTGATGCAGCTCTGCACAGTGAGCTTCTGCGACGTCTGGTAGCTCTTTGAGAGAGGAGAAGGATCGCCGTTATCCTTAAAACATCCAAGAATGCCTGGCACTGGAAGAGAGATAGAGAGAGAGAGAGAGAGAGAGAGAGAGAGAGAGAGAGAGAGAGAGAGAGAGAGAGAGAGAGAGAGAGAAATGAAAGAAAGCAAGAGAAAGCGAGAAGAGAGAGAAAATGAGCAAGAGAGATAGAGAGAAAGAGAGAGAGAGAGAGATGAGAGGGTGAAAGAAGAAAGAGAGAGAGAGAGAGAGAGAGAGAGAGAGAGAGAGAGAGAGAGAAATGAGAGGGTGAGAAAGATAGAGAGGAGAGAGAGAGGGAGAGAAAATATTTATAATCACCAATAATAACATCAAAGGTTGTTTAGCGCTCTTGATGAGCCCCTTGACAAAAACAGTGCAGTGTGTCTGTCTTCACCAACACTACACGCGCTAATAACATAACTTAATTACAGACAGAAAGTCGAGTGTGTGTGTGTGTGTATTTTCTGCCCTGAGGTGGTGGGTGGGGTATTGTGTTTAAGAATAACTCACACACATGAAGACAGAGAAATATTTACCGAAAAGTTAAATATAATTTGATAAAAAGGAACATTGGGGAAGTGGTGGCTCATGGTTAAGGTGTTGGATTACCAACCCGAAGGTTGTGGGTTTGATTCCCAGGTCAACCAAGCCACCGCTGCTGGGCCCCTGAGCAAGGCCCTTAACCCCCAATTACTCAGTTGCATAACAAGGAATATTGTAAGTCGCTCTGGATAAGGGCATCTGCCAAACGTAAACATTGTGTGATTTAGTCAGCAAATTGCTTATTAATCTGTGTATGTGATGTTGTGTATGTGCTTCCAACAAAAAAGTAGTATTTAGTTTACAATGTTCCACAAGAACTATATAATATAATAAAATTATACTGTACATTATACTATAAAATCACACACTTTTTGATTTCATGATTCACTGATTCATTTACTTGCTGCATCAATGATTCACTTGTTGCTTCACTCTCTCTTTACTATGCTCACTTGCTGACTGATCCACTCACTGCTTAGTCCTTTATTGAGTCACTGATTCAATTACTTACTCACTCATTCATTCCCTAAATGACTCGCTGAATATTATGCTTACTTGCAGACACACCGATTCACTTATTGCTCGATTCAACAGTTCACTTACTTCCTAATTTACCAAAATAAACAGTAAATAAGATTCACTTACCCACTGATTCAATCATTCTCTAAATGACTCACTGATTATTATGCTCAATTGTTGACTCAATGATTCACTTAATGCTCCACTCACTTACTAATTCACTGACATAAGCACTTATGAACTTGCCCACCTTTACGAATGGCTTGAATAACTGATTCTTTTATTCACTGACAGACTGATTCACTAATCCACTGCTTATGCTCACTTGCTGAACAATTCACTGCTGACTGATTCAATCATTCCCTCCCTCACTGATTCATTCATTCACTAAATGATTCAATTATTTTTATTCTCAATTGCTGACTCAATGATTCACTCACTTCATCACTCGCCTAGGAACTAATTGATTCACTCGCTTAAACGCTGATTCACTCCACCTCATTATTTTCCTATACACACTTCTTCAGCCTCATTTCACTCCATCCTTTATTTTCATCCTCCTTCGTTGTCTTACTTTGTCAATCATTTCATCACTTGCACTCTAATTTATTTGTTTCATCGTGATCTCGCTCTTTACATTGCTCACGCCATCCTTCACATTTTGTTTTCTATTTCTCTACAGCTCTTTTCTGTAATTAACTAATTCGGGGAGGAACGTCGCTTTTCATTTGATTCATTCCGTTGTCTTATTTCAGGCCTCTTTTCCTCATGCACACTATAACCAGCACCAGTTTACATGTGTTTTGCTTTTTTTAAGGTTACGACAGCTGGCGGCGCTTCACAGGGACATTAATTAGTTCTTTCTGAGAAAAGGATTTACCGCAATATAAAACACGATGAAAGTATAAATGGGCTGTAATTCTGTCCAGAAGAGCTCCGACTGGGGACTGTGGGTTCGACTGGACCGCTCTGACCTGATCCATGTTTTTTATTTTGTGCGCTAAGAGGTTAGCCATTTGAGATTTATAACGGATATGACACTGAAATGTGAACCAGAGGGAGATGTTTTATGAATTAAAGGGATGAAGAAATAAATCCTCAGCCGGGAAACACCAAATTCAGGGAAGAAAAATGTCTTACTAAACACATCTGATCCTAAATATCGACTGGGTGCTCATATATATATATATATATATAAATGTGTGTGTGTGTGTGTGTGTGAGTAGGTTTGTAAGAGTGTGTGTGTGTTCTGGCTAAGGGAAAGCCACAAGCATGCGCTGTATAAGTGACTGAGGCTGTGTCGCGACATGATTGAGTTTGCAGAGATGAATGGCTTCACCTCGGGGAGCAACACGACTCCTTAATTAAAGGCTGAGGAGGTATGCGAAACCCAAACGGAATAATTAGAAGGGCGTTCGGCGCTCGGACTCGAAACAACAGAACGACAGAGGAGAGAAAAGAAAGACAGATTCGGCTTAAACAGAGGAAAGGATTATAATTTACGGCTGTCTTCTAAGGAGAGGATGAAGAACATAAAAAGAGCATCTCGCTTTCATGTGCTCAGTCAGTCGACAGGAACACTACCACCGTTCCAGCTGGGACAATAAAACGTGTGTGTTTTTCTAATACATTTACACACATACTTTAGGTAAACTGTTTCATTCAAAGTGAAGACATAAGTGAGAAGTTAACTACTGGTGTGAACTTCAAGCTATAAATCAGGCAAGACAACTAAAATTTAGTCTAGCTGCTACACCCCCCCACCCAAAAACATCCCAGGATCCAGCACGTCCCTGACCTTTTTTCCCCCACCGGCTCATGTATAAAGATTTTTACAGTATATTAATTTAAAAAAAACTTTACTCTAACTTTTTTTTAGTAGTATTTGGTTTCTGCAACTTTCTTTTAAATATTTGACTGGTGAGACTGTAGTGATTGATCACTTAGTGATTGATCACTTAGTGATTGATTCACTGATTCATTCACTCATCTGTTGACTCACTGATTATCCCAACTTACTGATATACTTATTGATCAGGTTACCAGTTCCATCATTCACCTACTGATTCACTAAACCAGGCAACTCAGCAACGTACGGATTAAGTGTTGGTGTTTAATGGTAAATATCAGGAGTTTAAGAGTGAATATTTGTATTTAATAGTGAATGTTGGTGTTCAATGGTGAAAGATAGCATTGGATGGTAAACTTTAGGAGTTCACTGGTAAATATTGGTGTTTGATGGTGAATGTTGGTGTTTGATGGTAAATGTTGGTGTTTGATGGTGAATGTTGGTGTTTGATGGTGAATGTTGGTGTTTGATGGTGAATGTTGGTGTTTGATGGTGAATGTTGGTGTTTAATGGTGAATGTTGGTGTGGTTGAGGTGACTGAATGTTGGTGTTGATGTTGGTGATTGAAAGGGTGTTGGTTGTTGTTGGTTTATGGTGAAGGTTGGTGTTTAATGGTGAATGGTTGATGTGGAGAATGGTGAATGGTGGTGTTGGTGGTGAATGGTGTTTGTGGTGTGTTGGTGTGATGGTGAATGTTGGTGTTTAATGGTGAATGTTGGTGTTTGATGGTGAATGTTGATGTGTGATGGTGAATGTTGGTGTTTGATGGTGAATGGTGAATGTTGTTGTTGTGTGATGTGAATGGTGTTTAATGTTGGTGTTTGGGGATAGTGAATGTGAATGTTTGTGTTGGTGTTTGGTGGTGAATGTTGGTGTTTGATAGTAAATGTTGGTGTTTAATGGTGTATGTTGGTGTTTGATGGTGAATGTTGGTGAATGATAGTACCATAAATGTCAGTAATTATGTTAGTGTTAGATATTGGTGCATATGGAATGGCTATGGAAGGTTTAATGAAAGTGGAGGTTCAGTATGTGCGAAAGAATGTAATTCAGCCTGACACTCACACATGCATCTGCAGCGTCAGAGTTCCCCCTCTGTTTAACATTTGAGGCGTAACATTACAGCCCATCGACTGTGGCTGCCGCCTGTGGCTGCCTGCCCAAATACCTCTTACTGAATATAATGAGAAAGAAAGAAAGAAAGAAAGAAAGAAGGACGAGTGAGTTATGTGTGTATTGTCTGTGTGGAAGGGAAATGGGTTAATATGTTAAGTTGACTCTTGGTGTGTATTTTTTTTAATAAAAGTGTGTTTGTACGCATAGGCGTGTGTGTACTTGAACGAATGGGAGAGTCTGTGTTTGTTTGAAAGAGAGTGTTTATGTGTAGGCTTGTGTTCCCGAGCGAGTGTGTGTGTATGAAAGAGACGCTAATCTCGCTGTTGTCTGGCTGATGTTTGCCTGACTCAAAAAGCCTCGAAAAGACAAGGTGTATGAGCGTGAGTACGTGTATGAGTGTGTGGCAGAGTTTAGATAAACATGTTGGTGTCTGGAACTAACCTAAACTAGCTAGCAAACACGCAGTCATTTACATGTGTTATTTTTAGTTATTTGTTTAAATATTAGAATAAGTGTAATGATCCGAAAAGCGTCCAGCGAAATTGCACATGATTATAATATAAACGAGGACAAACATTGGAAAATAATTCGATGTTAAATTGATGTGTAAATAATTGAACAGGTTCAAAGTTGCCTTGAACTCGGCTCAGAGGTTAATATTAATGCGCTCGCTGTGCTACGTAGCGGTTTCTGTAAAGAAATGTGTGACATGGACATTACATTTACATTAATAGATTTTTATAACAAGGAAGTAGAAATTGGTAGAGGAACGACTTTCTAACCTTAAACACTAGTACACTGTATCTGTCCAAAAGTACTGGAACACCTGATATCACACATTTCCTCTTATAATCATCTCCACACTTCTGGAAAGCCTTTCCACCAGATTGGTGACTGTGTGGATTTAAATAGTATTATTGAGATCAGACACTAATGTTAAGGTGAGGAGGTCTGGGGTTCAATCGGGGTGCCAGTTCAAAAGAAAAGGTGTTCAGTTTAAAGGGTTTGAATCAGAATCAGGACATGAGAGTTCTTTCACTCCATAATATCCAGAACACAGCATGTCTTCATGGGGTTTAGGGTGCTGGTACGGTGTCCACTTTTGTCCATAAAGTGGATCTATAAATAAATATACCGCTCAATATGTCATTGTTTAGTTTCTGTATGTTTTTTTTCCTCAATAATTTTAGCTGTTTTTACCACTTGTATTGTATAGAGTTATCTAGAACCTTTCCTGAAAGATCTGATATGGGTGATGGGTGATGGGGAGTGTTAGAACTGAGACAAACCCAAGCGCTAACGGAAACCAGACAAAACTCAGTCATGCATTTGGTAGCATGGGTGACTGCAGGGGGGGAATAAACATGTTAAATGTTCAGAATGAAGCAAAAAACATGACCGGGTTGCCATTTTACCTGCTTTTCAGTGACTTTATTGTGTGTTTGTATTATTATCAAAAAAGTTCTGTATAGTCTGAGCCGTTCAATTAGTGCTGAGATAAAAATTTGATATATATAAATATATACTGTATATAAATAAATAAAAACATTTTAGGGGGGAAATTGTAATATGGGTGAAACTGGGAGAAATAAAGAGTGAATTTCAGTAATAAATAATAATAAATCATCGAACTTAATAATTCAATCCTGTTATCAAAAGCTAATTTTTACTTAGTACATTATCTGTAAATAGCCTTTATACCCATATATATATATATATATATATATATATATATATATATATAATAATATATATATATTGTTTAAATGTTTTATATATGTTTATCTTTTTATATTCTTTTTTAATTATTAAACAATGTTTAAATAACTTAGTTTTATATTATACCATAATATGGTCAACATCACAATTCCTAGTTTTCTTGTTTAATAAAAATTTCTAATTTTATTAGAAACACGTGTTTAGAGAAAACCGTGTTTGTCTGTATTTGTTTTGAAGTTAAGCCATTGGAGACACACACACACACACACATACACACACACACACACAAACACACGCACACTCTCTAACTTAAGCACTACCACAGCTGTACACACATAAAAAAAAACTATTACAAATGTGTAAAAACGAGATTAAAGCGTAGCTGTGCGATAAAGCCGTCCTCCTCCGGGGAGGTGAGGAGTATTTTTTGGGAAGGTGATGTAAAATCATAAAAGGGAGCGAGTCGGTTTTGTAATGGACGATGTGATGCAGATCATCGAGCCGTGGCATTAATGCTGAACCTCACACCCACTTGGTGCTCGTAAAAAGGAAAAGCTGTATAATAAGCACCGAAAAATAAATCAAAAACAGTCCTGCAGCTGCGCTTTACAGCTTTCATCAGAGCTGAACTGAGAAACCAGCATCCTCAGCGTATCAGTCGGCTGTTTCCTTCCAGCAGGTGCGGCCATTGTTACTGTCATTCCTACAGCAGCATGTTGATATTAACCTTTACAAAGATTTTAGCGTTTAATTCCCTTCTGCATTGGAGGACAGGTAAAAAGGCCACGCCTTCTTCATTGCAACTAACCAACTTCACAGGAGAAAAAGTAGAAAGACCCCACCCCCTTCACACGAGAATACATAGAAAGACCACACCCCCTTCACAGGAGAATAAGTAGAAAGACCACACCCCCTTCAAACAAGAATAAGTAGAAAGACCACACCCCCTTCACACGAGAATACATAGAAAGACCACACCCCCTTCACAGGAGAATAAGTAGGAAGACCACACCTCCTTCAAACAAGAATAAGTAGAAAGACCACACCCCTTTCACACGAGAATACATAGAAAGACCACACCCCCTTCACAGGAGAATAAGTAGGAAGACCACACCTCCTTCAAACAAGAATAAGTAGAAAGACCACACCCCCTTCACACGGGAATACATAGAAAGACCACACCCCCTCCACAAGAGAATAAGTAGAAAGACCGCACCCCCTTCACACGAGAATACATAGAAAGACCACACCCCCGTTACAGGAGAATAGGTAGAAAGACCACCCCCCCCTTTACACGAGAATACATAGAAAGGCCACACCCACTTCTCAAAGAAATAAGTAGAAAGGCTACAATCACTTCTTAGGAAAATAATAGAAAGACCACACCCCCTTCAAGAGAGAAAAAGTAGAAAGGCCACACCCCTCCTGAGGAGAAAATAAGTAGAAAGACCACACCCACTTTGCAAGAGACTACATAGAAAGGCCACGCCTCCTTTCACTAAGAGACAAGTAGAAAGGCCACGCCTCCTGCACTGGAAAATAAGTAGAAAGGCCACGCCTCCTTTACTAGAACAACTATTCTTTTTTTTTTGAGACTCCAAAATTCTACACACGTACGCAATTACAATGCACACACACACACACACACACCTGGTCATTAACCACTGCTTAAACACCAACTTTTTAATTGATGGGTAAATGTTTAAACTCACATACCCACTAATTCTTGAACATACTTTTGTGTCCATGTGACGCACATCTACAGTAAATGAGCACACACATACACGCACACATACACACATGCATACACAAGCCTTGGGTGGGGAGCACAGGGCATCAGTCAATGTGCTGACATGTCATAACTTATTTGTGATTGATGGGGCAATTACAGACATTTTTCTGCTCATAATCACTCCATCAGCAGGATTGTTCCCTCCCTCTGCCCTCAGACTCACTCTGACAGCTCGGAATCTCACAGAACTTCCAGTACGTCCCATCTTCTTGGTCGGCAATATAGCACCATGGCTGGACATCTCCGTCTGGGTTCCTGAGAAACAGACAGACAGACAGACAGATCAGTGCCTTCATCTCAGAGCTGAAACACTCTTCATTCGGTGCCGGTGAAAAACAAACACACATGTACACTATGCCAACATCGTACCACTTACACACACACACACTCACACACCCCGAATATCATTAATTGAGCAGAATTTGATTTCTCTTTAAGGCACTGAAGCTACAAAGCAACAACGTAATGAACATGAACAGGACTAATAAATCACAGAAACTGACAGACAGACAGCTAGACTGAAACTCAGAGAAAGACAGCAAACTAATAAAATGTAATAAAAAAAAACCAGACAGACCGATAGACAGATAGACAGATGGATATACAGACATGAAGAAAGTCAAATATTAAGAAATAATTATAGTATTGGCAGACAGACAGATAAGTAAAAAGACAGACAGAGAGAGACAGACCGAAGCAGAAAGAGACTACATGATAGACAGATAGAAAGGATCAGCTGGTGTGTAGGAGAGGTGTGGGAGAGCAGTGTGTGAAAGTGGTGTGTGAGACTGGTGTATGAGCATAAGAGTGTCTGAGTATAATCTGTAGGAGCGGTGTGTGAGTATAATCTGTAAGAGCGGTGTATGAGAGCGATGTATGAGAGCGATGTGTGAGAGCGGTGTGTGAGTATAATCTGTGAGAGCAGTGTGTGAGTATAATCTGTAAAAGTGGTGTGTAAATGCGGTGTGTGAGTATAATCTGTAAGAGCGGTGTGTGAGAGTGGTGTGTAAGAGCGTTGTGTGAGTATAATCTGTAAGAGCCGTGTGTGAGAGCCGTGTGTAAGAGCATTGTGTTGAGTATAATCTGTAAGAGCGGTGTGTAAGAGTGGTGTGTAAGAGCGGTGTGTGAGAGCGGTGTGTAAGTATAATCTGTAAGAGCGGTGTGTAAGAGCGTTGTGTGAGTATAATCTGTAAGAGCGGTGTGTGAGAGCAGTGTGTAAGTATAATCTGTAAAAGCGGTGTGTAAGAGCGTTGTGTGAGTATAATCTGTAAGAGCGGTGTGTAAGAGCAGTGTGTGAGAGCGATGTATGAATATAATCTGTGAGAGCGGTGTGTGAGAGAGGTGTGTGAGAGTTATCTGTGAGAGCGGTGTGTGAAAGCGGTGTGTGAGTATAATCTGTAGGAGCGGTGTGTGAGAGTGGTGTGTAAGAGCGTTGTGTGAGTATAGTCTGTAAGAGCCGTGTGTGAAAGCCGTGTGTAAGAGCATTGTGTTGAGTATAATCTGTGAGAGCGGTGTGTAAAGAGCGTGTGTGCGTGGCGTAAGGTAAGTAGAGCGGTGTGTAAGATCTGTGATGAGCGGTGTGTAAGAGCGTTGTGTATAATCGTAAGGTGTTAAGAGCGGTGTGTATGAGCGTGTGTAACTATAATCGTGAGAGCGTGTGTGAGCTTGTGTTGAGTATATCTGTAATCGGTGTAAGAGCGGTGGTATGAGCGGTAGGTGTAGGGCGGTGTGTAACTATAATCTGTGAGAGCGGTGTGTAAGAGCGTTGTGTGAGTATAATCTGTGAGAGAGCGTTGTGTGAGTATAATCTGTAAGAGCGGTGTGTAAGAGCGGTGTGTGAGAGCGGTGTGTAAGTATAATCTGTGAGAGCGGTGTGTGAGAGCGGTGTGTGAAAGTTATCTGTGAGAGCGGTGTGTGAGTATAATCTGTGAGAGCGGTGTGTGAGTGCGGTGTGTGAGTATAATCTGTGAGAGCGGTGTGTGAGAGCGGTGTGTGTGTTTGTAGAAATGGTGTTTGTATATATCATTAGAGAACCGGAGTCGAGCTCTCGCAGGATAAAGGTGTGATGGCGAGTTCTCTACACCTTTAAGATCACACAATGGGGGAATCTCGAGCCTGAGGCCAGGCTGATCTGATTTCAGTCATTGTGAGGGGAATCCTGACGGGTGTCTCCGGATCTTTTCTTCCTCGGTCAAAGAAACTTCCCAGATTCTCCTCGCTAGAGAAAGAAGCATTCAGAGCGTTTGCGTCTCTTTATCTCCTCGCTGCCTGTTTCCGCTCCTTGTTTTGTTCTGGGAGGAAATCAAACCTCCGGCTTTTCATTTTAATTTCTTGTTTTGTTTTGTTGTTGATTTTTGTTTGTTGTTGTTTGGTACAGGAAAGTGCGAATGTAAAAGCTGGACAGATTTTTTTCTTTTTCACGTGCAGTCTCATTTGCCTTCACTTTTGACTGCGTGAAGCACAATGGCTGCTTTGCATGCTAGTTTGAATGATGTAGTTCCACATGCACACCTGTTCCAGCACATCAGACCCTAAGGCAGGTAAGATGAACATAGCGATACACTAAAATACACACACACACACACACACACACACACAAATAGAGGAACAGCAGTATAAACTCCTGCCATAATAATCAGCCAATCTATCTTGGCGGCTTTCGCTACATCGTACTAGAAACCACGGTAAATAAATGCTAAATAAATTTGTACTGTGACACTTTGCTATATTGTTATTGTTATCATGATGTCACGGCTCTTTATAGAAAAAGCGCAACAAGTCCACTTTACTGCTGAGGGCCGCAAAATGTTGAAAACGGAGACTCCTTACTATTGGCAAGATTTAGCGAACTTTAAGGTGTAGTAGCACGTCGACTAGCCGTCAGGGGCGGGTCTGTGATTTTATTCCTTGCGGGGTATTGCCCTCGCTACTGTTAGTCACCATGTTATTCTTATCGATCACCCCGTATTACTGTTAGCTAGCTAAATGCAATAAAAAAATTGACTTTGTATTAAAGTAATTTATTATCTTATGACAGTCAATAAAAAACTCAATGTTCTTACAACCATGTCATGTGCTGGGCTCCGTATACGGATAGCTAATTTACAATGGCAAATTTTCATAAACACTGTACACGTAGAATAAATAAATGCAAAATTAACCATTTTTAAAAATAATAGGAAATATCTTCTATAACAGGGGTGGGCAAATCTGGTCCTGGAGGGTTGGGGTATCCTGCAGAGTTTAGCTCCATTTTACCTCAACACACTTACCCTCAGCTAAACCTAGCAAAATCCTTATTAGTTGGTTCAGGTGTGTTCAATTAGGGTTGAAGCAAAACTCTGCAGGACACCCCGACCCTCCAGGACAGAGATTGCCCACCCCTGTTCTATAATCTACGTGAGGACGTTTCATAAAAGTGATTTTCTTGACATGGTCTCCCGCCGCCGGCTGACATGCAGCACAAGCCGTTGCACGTCTAACAAACGATTGCCAAGCATGCACAGATTAGCAAAGAGAATTAAAAAAAAATCTGGATAAATCTTTGTGTAAAAAAGTGTGACATCATACTTTCAAAAAAATTTTGGTTGATTTTATATTGATAGTTGATTGTTGATAGGGTGTAGAATCGCCCCTGCATGCCGTTATTGCGCTCAGGGTGCTCTCACTTTTTTAACTGCTCCATAAAGAAAAAAAAAAAAAAGTCAATAAATCTGTTCCTACGTTAGAGACACAGACACATCGTTTTTATCTAAAAACATAAAAAAATAGTTGTGACATCTTGAAATTTGGTAGTTCATTAATTAAGGTGGTTGTTTGTTTAATCGGCAGCACTACCAAGCTTCCACTGCTGGTCCCCTGAGCAAGGTCCTTAACCTTTAACTGCTTAGTTATATGAGAATATCTTTGTTGTAGGATGTCCTTAATTATGTCCTTAATTTTTTTTTTATAATTATGCTGCATCGTAATATCATCACACCCCTACAGACACACACACACACATACACACATTTCATTACTGCACTCAGGACACTGAGGGTCGAATACTGATTATCCTTTTGCTCTTACCCTCTAATTACCCACCCCAGGGCAAAAACAGTACACACCATCAATAACACAGAGGTTTTGTCCCTCACCAAGACCCTGACAAGCTTTGATCAGTAAAAAAAACCCTTTATTTAGTGTGTGTGTGTGTGTGTGTTGAGTTTAAGCCTTCAGCGAGCAAGTGAATAATTTTTTATCCTTTTATGTACAATTGTAACAAAATGCACTAAGTGTTAAAGGGGGCAGGATTTTGCCCTCCTCTCTTGATGTGTATAAATGAAGAGTTGTGGAATGATGTACAGGTGTAACGTAAAGATGAATCCCGGCCTCAGGGACATGACAGAGCGATACACAGATCCTACTTTAGTGTTTCTTTTGGAGAATCTGTAGAGGTTCTGTGATCTTTTACTTCTCTACATTTCCTAAATAAAATATTTTTACTCTGATACACTTATTTGTCTGAATCATATTTGTTACTACAAAAGATGTAGTGATGCATCTTATATGAACTATTCGTTCATTTTAAACGAATCCTTCATGTGACTTGAGAACAATGAGAAGTCACAGAGAGCTTCCTATATCCTGTACTGGAAACATTACCTCATCTCTCTCTCTGGGACCAAGTCGATTTTTTTAAAGACAGACAATTCAGACTTTACTCGAATAAATCCAGACTTTACTCCAGTAATAATCCACACTTTACTGTAATAAATCCAGACTTTACTTCAATAATTATTCAAACTTTCCTCGAGTAATAATCCAGACTTTACCCAAATAATAATTCAGACTGTTCTCAAGTAATAATCCAGACTTTACTTGAGAAATAATCCAGACTTGGAAAATGAAGTGTTGCTTTCAGGAAGTCTATACACCTCTGCCGACACTAACAAAGAAATGAATATAAACGACAACGAATGAACTGGTGTAGTCAGGATTAAGTAAATAAACTGTGTGTGTGTTTGTGTGACCACAAACATTTACAGCAAGTCAACAACCTGTCATGTGATTGTCATTATCTCGTTCCAAACATCAGTCATTAGTTTCTAATAATTTCATTTCCATTACATGACACAGAGCGACACAACTCTCGAATCTGATTGGTCGAAATTGCAGGACGGCGTTAAACGCAGACGCTTTCACGCTCAGGCTCAATATCCAAACAATAATAAACAAAGGACCCACAACATGTCTGTTTACATTTTCACAGCCATGGAGAATACTTGCTTTTGATTGGCTGATGGTGACATGTGGCAACTGCTCACATTCTAAACGAGTCTTTCAGTAATTCTATGAAATATTAAACTTTTTGTTTAAGACCGAAAAAAACACGATTTAGTCAGTCAAATATCGTAAATATCTCAATAATTCGTTTTTTCTGCACATCACTCTATTGCTCTCTCTTTCTCTCTCTGTGTCTTCATCTTTTTTCCCGCTTTCACTCTCTCTCTCTCTTTTATTCACGTCACTCTCTCACTTTCTTTCTCTCTCTTTCATTTACATCTCTCTCTCTCTCTCTCTCTCTCTCTCTCTCTCTCTCTCATTCCCATCACTATTTCTCTCTCTCTGGTTTTTTCTCCCTTCCTCCCTCTCTCTCTCTTTCCATCTCGCTATGTTAACCTCTCGTTCCTTACTTTTTACACACTCTTTATCTTGCTCTCTTTCTCTCTCATTCACACCACTCTCTCTCAACCCCCCTTTCATTCACATCACTCCTTCTTACCCTGTCTCTCTCTCTCTCTCTCTCTCTCTCTCTCTCTCTCTCTCTCTCTTTCTCTCTCTCTCTCTTTCTCACTCTCTCTCTCTCTCTCTCTCTCTCTTTTTCCGCTCCCTCCTCTCTGCTCTCTCTCCCTCTCCCTCCCTCTCTCTCGCTCTCTCTTCTCTCCTCTCTCTCTCCCTCTCTCTTCTTTCTCTCTCTTGGCTCTTACTTTATTTACATCACTCTTCACTCTCTCTCTCTCTCTCTTTCATCTGAACCAGCCGCTCTGGAACCCGTTCAAAAAGCTTTTCCTTTAACAGTCACTTTCAGACTCATAAATCATTATGTTTATGATGACCCTGTAAAATTCCAGAACCCGGGGGATTCATAAAGAGCGGGAAAATCTGTAACATTAAAAAGGTGCATAAAAAAACGGGAAGCGTGATTATTTTTCATGCACCGCTACCCTCTGTCTTCTGTTTAGATCAAATCAACCTCCGTAACCTCTGTATTAATAAAACAACGGAACGTTTTTCAGCATGGAGATTTTTCTGTTCTCTTTTTTTAATAATTTCGTTTATCAGGTTAAACTCGTTTTAATAACAAGCTGAAATGAGTCTTAATTAAAACACATCTATTACGTTCCCACCTGACGATCAGACCAGTCTTCATTTACATCAGGATTAGTGTTAATTATCATTATTTCGGTGTACCTGTTGCAGTGAGACACATCACATGACTTTCTATAAGTGCTGTCATTATGCGCCACACGCGTGAAAGGAACAGGGGTTTAGCTGAAGGCGCGTCATGATGATGTCACACGAAGCGTCTCGAAATGAATCTGCAAAAAATCTGTGAATTAAACCTAAACACAGCGGAATTAAACCCAAACACAGCGGAATTAATCCCAAACACAGCGGAATTAAACCCAAACACAATGCAAACAAGCCAAAACACAACACAAACAGGTTGAAACACAACACAATCAAGGCAAAACACACTAGAATCAAGTCGAAACACAACGCAAACAAGCAGAAACACAACAGAATGAAGTTGAAACACAACTCAAACAAGCAGAAACACAAGGGAATTAAGTTGAAACACAATGCAAACAAACAGAAACACAAAGCAAACAAGCAAAAACACACTGAAATTAAGCAGAAACACAACGCAAACAAGCAGGAACATGGTGGAATTAAGTCGAAACACAACTGAATTAAGACAAAACACAACAGAAACAAGGTAAAATCCAAGTGAATATAATAATATAATATAATCTAAAGTCTACTTAGATAATAAATATCGACTACAGAGACAGACAGACTTTAAGTCGTTTGTAGCTTGTCAGTATAAACCGAGTAATGTAATTTTATTGAGTATCAGTATATACTGTCAGACAATTTATTTATAATTTAGTGTACAATCAGTTACACAAACTGTACACATTAATACACATTAATACACATCCTCTTTTACTGCTCAATTGACTGTTTATTTGATATTTCAAGGGAGAAGTTTAAATTCTTAAACTTTCTTCTTTATTCCTTTTCATAAGCTGTGTGTGTTCGTGTGTGTGTGTGTGTGTGTGCGTGTGTGTGTTCTACATAAGACTAAAGCTTCCAGATTGTAAAAAAAAATGACAGTGCTGCACTTTGGCACTTGGTTCTGGTGCGATCTTGCAGAGCCAGAGGCCTCCAAAAGTTTGTTTTGACACCAAGTCAGCAGACACACACACACACACACACACACACACACAGAGTACAGGCTTGTGCATGTGGACGGTCAACACTGTTGTGACTTTCTGTTTTTTTTAACTTGCAGGTTTTTCCTTTTGTGTAATCCCTCTATCTGTCCACACATTATACAGTCTGCTGGACACACACACACACACACGCACACATATACACACTGTTTGCAGAAGAATGGGGCAAGAAAAAACAGATAGAAGTGAAAGATAAATTGTGTTAAAAGAGAGTGGGAGAAAAAATTGCTGTGGAAATTGACAAAAAAAACTAAAGAAAAAAATGTTGAGAAGGAAAAATAAAAACGTCTGAGAAGGAAAAGAAGAAAAAAAGCGGAAACAGACAGATGTAAAAAGAGAAAACTCCCAGCCACAAATGAGAATCTAAGGGAAAAAGCAAAGAAAAGCAATACATAAATGACAGACAGTCAGTAAATGAGAAAACATCTGATGAGTTGTAAAGGGAGAAAGAAAAAGACAGCACGAATGACATGATGAAGAAGTGTAACAATGACAAAGACACATGACAACAAGAGTTATGGAAAATAAAAGGATCTAGCATCTAGGAGCAATAAACAACTGAGAAGTGAAATGAAAAGTCAGAGGCAGACAGAGGGAGAGAAAGAGAATAAAAATGGTAAAATAAACGTTTATGGAACACACACACACATATATATATATGTAATTATATACATATATATATATATATATATATAATTAAACTAAACACAAAGAATGGAAAGAAAGAATGAATTGAATTGAGAAAAGAAGGAAAGAGAAAATAAATACCAACAGATGTAACACATGAAGGAGCTGCAAGAGACGTAACAAGTGTAAGAGATGTAACTGGTTTAAAGATCTGTACGAGATTTAACGTGCAGTCAATGTAACAGATGTAACAAAGTTGTAGGAGATGTGACAGCTGTGACATGTAGGAGCTGCAAGGTATGTAAGAAGTGTAACACAGGTAACAAGTGTGGGAAATGTAACGTGTAACAAATGTAACAGGTATAGGAGATATAACAGATGTACAGTAAAAGGTGTAACAGATGTAGCAGGTGTAAGAAATGTAACAGCTGTAGAAGCTGTAGGAAACGTAACGTAACCAATGTAACAGATATAAAAGATGTAACAGGTGTAACAGATGTAGCAGATGTAAGAAATGTAACAGTTGTAGAAGTTGTAAGAGATGTGACACGTTTTCAATGTAACAGATGTAAAAGATGTAACAGGTGTAGAAGCTGTAGGAGATGTGACGCAACCTATGTAACAGATATAAGATATGTAACAGGTGTAAAGGGTGTAACAGATGTAGCAGAAATGTAGCAGAAATGTAACAGGTATAGGAGCTGTAAGAGAAGTAACAGGTATACGAGATGTTACAGTTGTAAAATATGTAACAGGTGTAAGAAAAATGTAACGTGTAACTGATGTACTAGATATGATATATGTAACAGAAGTAACCCATGTAAGAGGCACTGACCTGCAGAAGTTGTGAGCGCCCAGTCCTCCTTCTCCGTTGGAATACTTCACCGTGTTGTACGGATGCTGGAATGTTTCATTCCAAAACAGGCAAGGCTTTCCTCCGTGGAGACTCGTCTGGTTCTGGTGTCCCCGATAATCTTCACCATTTACCGTGTAACATTCTACAATACACAAAATAAGACAAAATACGTCAATTCATCACAAAACTGGTCCTGAAGTTTTTTTTTTAAATCTTTGCTCTATATGGTAGTGCAGTGGTCGGGGTGTTGGATTGCCAAATGAAAGATCGGGGTTCAAGTTCCAGCACCACCAAGCTGCCGCTTGTCTCCTGAGCATGGCACTTAACCCCTAATTGATTAGTGTATTAAAGATATAAATGTAAGTCGCTCTGGATAAGGACGTCTGCCAAATACCATAAATGTAAATGTAAATGTATTGTTTAACTGCTTCGAGATATTTTTGTCTTTATGTTTATATTGTAGACTTTATATGCTACAAATATTACAAAAAAGAAAAAAAGGAAGGAATTTTGGAAGAAAGAAAAGGATGACAGAAAAAACACTTTAAAGAATCCGTGTTAAACAAAAAAGCACCAGAACCAATCCGGTTGAATTAGACAACTAAAGATTAGAACGTCTGCATGTTTAACGTGAACCTAAAGCTCTTAATTTGTATCAGCAACTGATTTTTTTTTTTGAAAACTGTTATATTTACATAAAACATCTATTTGTCTTCTATGAAGAAGCTGAATCTAGTGTGACCTGCTTTCTAAGTGGGTTAACAGTTAAATTTTCATATAACACTTAACCTCATTTTCTGCCATTTATCTTGGTCAATAGCAGGTGCAAAAATAAACTTTAATGATGTGAAATGCCCCGAGGGGGGGCTTGGCTGAGGGTGACACTTTTTTGTGTTGTGTGACCACATTTAAGCTGCTTACACAAATGAAGTTGTTATTTAACTCATGTTAGCGTGCTAGCCGTGGTGTGAGTCATCTCAGAGGGCACTGAGGGAGTGGGGGAGGGGCCGTGAGAAGCAGGAGCTGACAAGGGCGGGGGAGGGGTGTAGCAGCAGGTTAAATTGTTGAATAGGATATAAATACGATTTATTAATCCTCCTAAAGCTGAGGTGATGGGTGAGGCAACACAAATTACGAGAAAATTACGTCTGCAACTTCCGTGAGATACTAAAACGAATTCCTGTAAGCAACTTGCAAAACCTTGTTCACAAATATCTGACGAAAAAAAAATGATAGGCTTCGTTCTGAGTCAAAACAAACAATAAGGTAACTGTTCCTTCAGAGAGTAGACAGTGTAGCTGGAAAGACTTCAAAGCGTTTAGACGAGGGCTCTGATTGGTGGATCTTTGTGTGTGTGTGTGTGGTAGTGTATTCCTAACCGCTCATGTAGAACCTTACAAGCGAAGGTGTGGTGATAAAACTGTGTTGGAATTAATTATAATAACAGGACAATTAATTCAGATAGTCGTGTGATCGCCACACCTTTAACATGATCAAAGAGTCCTACAAATATTTTCCAAATGAAAGACTGACAACATCGATAGATTGAAAAAAAAATAAAACAGATCTAGTCTACATCTAGTTTATAAATAAAATTGATTAAAATATGCAGGAACTAAAACTGGAGATATATCTTGAAAATAAATCTAAATGAGTTTAATATACAATTTTTATTATTCGTTTCTAAAACATCTCTGAGAACTTGTGTGACACACCCCGTGCCATTTCACGGTATCGTACCTGACAGGTGTTTGTCAGATGATTGCATTTTATCCACCTTATTAAATTTAACGACGTGATTTAGAAAATGACTCAAAACTGTATTATTATGTTGGACAGTTTTACATTCCGCAGCAAGTCTTGAGTGGACAGATTAGGAAATTTCACCCCGTCATTAAAGTCACTGACTTTAGCTAGCTTCTATTCACCTGTTAATCTGCAGTGTGACATAAGTCGATGAGACTGACATGTGAAAAAGGTCAAGGAGATATAATTAAAGCTCATTGTGTGTGTGCGTGTGTGTGTTTGTGGGTGGGTGGGTGTGGGTAAGTGAGTGCCAGAGCAGCGTTTAGCAAATCTCATCTTTCCTGCTATTGATGTGAGTGCAGAAAAAACACACATATAACATTGTATTGTCAATTAATATTATCTGGAGGTTGACCAATATTGATTGTTTAGAACCGATACCGATGCAGATTATTTGAGCGATAACCGATACGATGAACCGATATTTATTTATTGTTTTATTTTTGTTTTCGACACCGTGATAACAACAGTAATAAACTGAACAACCTTTATTATTCATAACACTGTCATTACATTACATTTTTTTACTTCCTCACAAAAAAACAACCTTTTATTTCTACACCAATAGAAACGGTGGGGTCCAAAACTATTACTAAAACTAGATAGATAGATAGACAGACAGACAAACAGATAGACAGACAGATAGATAGATACATAAATAGACTGTACATAGATAGATAGATATAAAGATTGATAGTTTTTAAATTAAATTAAATAAAAGCAATAATCAGGTAAAAATAAATACTTCAAAAAAATTACAATTTTTACTTAAAAAAAAAGTCTAAACTATTAAAAAATTTGAAAAAATCTTTCTGACTTTAGTAAGGTTTAATACTAATTTAATACCAATTGAGCAACTGTGGTTGTAGATTAGTGCGTTATTTGTTTGTATCGTAATCCAATACAAGTCTTGCATACAAGTTTTAAAATGGCCACAAGATGGTGCCACATATTGATGGATTCCATATTACAAAATAACGATATCTATTAACAATCATACCTGTCATTCCTTGCTTTTTTCTGGGTTTCTACAGTATTTTACTATTTAAACATTTAAATTTAAAACATGAAGCACCTCCTTATACCCTTAAAATCTTTGACAGGTGTAAATAACGAGAAACAGCTTTGATATCCCCCAAAAAAAATATATTGATAAACTGATTATCGATCGATCACTATTGTCTTTTAAAGTTTTACCTACTAAAAGACATCTTTTTACATAACGAAAACAACACACTAATTTGCAGGACGTAACAGGGTGTGTGTGATGTGGACGTACAATTTACGACCGTTTACGCAGTGCAAAACAAAACGTAAATCTGAGCAGCTAATCTTGTTTTCTAGCATTGACCAGCGGCACTACCTGACAAATATTCCCAAATTGTTGCAATTATGATGCGATCAATACCTAGTGACAAAAGACGATATTAAGCCATCGCTTGTTTTGCATGATTAAAATCTTATTTTTTTAAACGGGTGTAAACAAAGTTCTGCGAATTGAATACCTGCTTTTTGTCAGTGCAAATATGACCTGCAATTACCAATTCTGAAAAGTACATGGAGTGCCAAATGAATTCATCTGCCAATGACTCCGCCCTTAATTCCACTCTGTCTGCTGCACACAACCAAACCCAAATATCCATTATGAAACACGTACAAAAACCTTTTCAGGCTCCGATTTCCATATTTGAAAATTCTTAATCAGTATAAACAAATGACTGCCTGCGAGTCTGATAGAAAATCATTCAGTGAGACATTTGTCTTACTCTCTGTTGAAAAACCTACTAGAGAATTTTAGTGAAATAAGATTAAATTAAAACAGAAATGAGTTAAGTGGTAGCTGATTGGTTAAGGCAGCGGTGTCCAAACTCGCTCCTAGAGGACGGATGTCCTGCAGACTTTGGCTCCAACTTGCCTCAACACACCTACCTGTAAGTTTTAATTATACCTAGCAAGATCTTGATTAGTTGGTTCAGGTGTGTTTAAGTAGGGTTGGAGTTAAACTCTGCAGGACACCGGTCCTTCAGAACTGAGTTTAGACACACCTGGGTTAAAGTGTTTAACTGGTAATCAGAAGGTTTTGAATTTAAATCCCAGTAACACCAAGCTGCCATTGCTGGGCAGCTAATCAATATAAATAGGATAAATGTATGTTGTTCGGAATAAGGGTGTCGGCCAAATGCAGGAAAATATAATATAATATATAAAAAAAACAGATTTACATAAGCTAGCTAGAAATACAGTGGTAGCTTGACTTACGAGTGTCCCAACTAACAAGTTTTTCGAGATACGAGGCAGCTCTTGGCCGATTTTTTGCATTGAGTTGCTACAATTCGGGTTACGATCCCGCTTCAGATACCCAACCAATAGTTGACATAGCAAACACCACAGTGAACGTCGTAACATCCGCCCAGCATCCCGTGTCTCATTCGATAGCTAGTCAGACATGCGCGTTAGCAAGTGGAGTCGTCTGATCTCCAAGGTAAACGCTGTACAATATACT
Organism: Bagarius yarrelli; assembly: GCA_005784505.1. Lineage (NCBI taxonomy): Eukaryota > Metazoa > Chordata > Actinopteri > Siluriformes > Sisoridae > Bagarius > Bagarius yarrelli. The sequence goes on along the minus strand of VCAZ01000116.1, from coordinate 1,302,022 downwards.
TAATAAAACCAGTTTATTCCAGTACATCCTATTGTAGTGTTTTTCATATAATATTCGTTATTTCTAAGTTTATTTTTCTCATTTAAAAATATATAACCAAAGAAATTGTGTTTTTTGGGGACCCTGAACGAATTAATGTCATTTCAATAGGGAAAATTAATTTGACATACGAGTAATAACGGAATTACGGAGGTACGGAACCAAACTCGTAAGTCAAGGCACCGCTGTATTTATAAAATTCTACAATATGTTAAAGTGCCTACTTTTATATGAACTTCGTATTAACCACCACATTGCAATAAAATGTCAATTTGTCACCTTTAAATACGTAAATTCTATACAAATTTTATTAGTATCTCAAAATTACAAAAATCCTTTATTTCCCATCTTCATTTTACATTATATAAATAAAATAAACAGTCGGTGATTAAAAGAATCCTTTTAACAAAGGTAAACTCCCTGGTTTTTTTTTCTTTTCGAAGAAGAAGTTAATTAAAAGCCTCAACACTGTTATAACATGCTCGCTTACTGTAATTATAATTGGCATCAGTGAGAAATCTGTTCGGATTATTCATCAGCACTTGGCACGTAGGCCGATGCAGAAGGTCGACAGGTTTCGCTACAAAATTTGCTGATTACTATAGAACCGGTGAGAATCGAGGTGTGTAGCATGGGGTAACCTGGGTTCACACCGACAAGCAAGTCTGGAACATAATCAACCAATACAATTGCACAATTAACTTTTTATGCAAATAAGTTAACTATTATGCAGAGGGCAAAATAGAGTTTGCACCTGTTTTGTTGGGTTCATTTTCATCAGTGACTATGTTTAAATCTGCACTATTAATACGAATAAATTCAGAATAATCGCATTGTGACATTTACATTCATGTCATGAGAAAATCTCTTTACTCCCGTTTACATGCAATTTCCATTAATTGTATTATTTGCTGAGAATAAAGCGGTTAAGGTGTTTAATTCAATGAAAAGCTGGGATTATGAGCTTAATCACATTATTTTGATTGAAGTATTGCGTTTACCTAAGGTCATCTTAATATAATCGTATTAAAAGGATGCATGTAAATGCGCTGTTTGAGTGTCTTTGTCATGTCTAATGTTAATATGAAGCTTATAGCGGCAATCTATTCATAAAAAAATATCAACAGTCAGATTTTTCTACACAGTTTACACTAATTTCTTGTCTCTAAGAGACACCCACATCTTAGATTTTATCTTAAATCCATAAACATTTGTGCAAGATTGTAAATCCAAACAACTCACACTTAAAGAAAACAGCATCTTGACTCCTTTTAGATAGCCGTCAGAATATCTGATTTAATACTGTGTTAAAAATTTAACTTTGAGTAGCCCAATTCAATTAATTAGCTAAAAACAGACAGATCTATAATTTCAGGTCAAAGAACATTAACCAAAGCTTCAAACTCTGCTAGGTGGCACCATTATTCTACAAAGATTTACAAAGAGTCTTCATACAAAGCTGGGAAACATTTCGTGGCCTGGGACACAGAAACGATCGATGAGTCACACCGCATGTCCTCTGGAGTAATTACTATATTCTTTTTGTAATCTCAGGCCAAGCCACAAGTCAAGCTGGGTGGATGCCCTTTACAGCCCCGCTTGCCTTAGAGTCCTGCACACGACAGAGAGGAAAGAAAGAAAAACGTTGAGAAGAGGAAGAACAACTGTGACTTTTGAGAAACCCTCAGTGTGGGGACGGAGATCGGAACCGCTCGCAGAGTAATTGGGCAGCCATTTTGCCTGTGTGGCTAACCTCTCTAACCAAAAAAGCTTTCTCAAAGTGGCTAGACTGAAATAAGCTGGGCTGGAGGAAGGGTAGTAATTAGCAGCAGTTTGGTTTGATGTGGTCGAGAGGCACCATTACTGTGCGGCGACCGGGGAAAGCAGGAATAACAGGAACGAGATAAGGAGGTCCGTCCATGATGAATAGGGAGTTAAAAACCGACAGCGTTCAAAGCGCTGCTGTTTTGGGACAAGAACTCACAAGTCGCAGGCACAGGAGCGGGTTTAAGGCCACAAAAAGAAGGTGATGGCCGCCTGGCTTCCAGATCCAGAACCACCATCTCGCTATGTCATGAAGCACCCGTTTCCCTGTATCGCCATGTGACTTCTTTGTTGTGGTTGGATTACAGACTTTGATGGGAAACAGAGCTCTGACCGCATAAAAGGTCAAAGTGGGGAAAAATGCTATAAAACACAACCACTTATAGAAAAAAAATGACAAGGAGAAGAGGAAGACCTAGCGCAGGCCTTAAGCAAGAATGCCCTAGGAGCAGACCTCATACACGGAGAGTTGATTACCCTGTTATTATGTTTGCAAGGATTTAAAGCTAATTACTTCCACATTGAGCATCCAGATGCTGTAGTATCTGAGTAAGAAAAAAGGGAATGGGGGTAAAAACTAAAGAAAAAAAATGGCCTTACTGTCACGTGATTGATATCCAAACAAACAAGACACTAAGGCTTCCCCCTCTAGCCGGGAATCCATGTTGTGTTTACGGAAAAAAATGCTTTGAAGGAGAATGAGATAAAGTTACCTGAAAACATATACACAACAAATGACTGCCTTTATGGAAAAATGCACTCTGAGGCTGTATGCAAATCCAGACGTTAGCATTAAAATTCAAGACAAAAAAGAAGACGAAATGTGGACTCCTTAGTGCCAAGTTTACTGTTATACATTATTTTTATGGACTGATCAAAGATATGTTGAATAAAATGATACTGAAATGTTCTTGTACACATTCTAGAAGAACAGAACTCGTCTATTTGATGTGACTTACAGAATTCACGGTCGAGTTGCAGTCCAAATGTAGTCGATCTAAGAGTTCACTATTATAAACAAAGACGTGGCTAATAAAATCTGAAAAAAGTATTAAAATTTACAAGCCCACCCTTAGTACATGGATCTTAGTTACTCATTACAAAAAGGAGACTCTGGATTTATAATTCAACTTAATATAAGTATACTTGATAAAATAAAATTTCTTAATAGACTTTTTTTGCAAGGGTGTTTTAATTCCACAATAAAATAGTTATAATATTTTTCCAGACATGACTAATTGTGGCTAACTAGCTAGCCAATTTGCCAGTGAGCTAATTACTGTTAAATAAGCCAATTAATTGTGCTATAAGTTTAGCATAATTAATGTTCCAATGTTCTAATGTTCTAGGTGCTTATTAAGCTATTTCGCTAATTAAGTTTTTAATCTAATTTAGCTTAAATTTACCGTTAATGCATGAAAAAAACGAAATATCACTGTTTAGTCAGGTTATAATTCTTATAATTTTTGTAGTGCATGTATAAAAAAAAACATTCAGGAGGCATTGGTGGTGCAATTGGTTAGGGCAATGAGTTGCTGCTCCGGAGACCAGAAACACCTGGGTTTGAGGCCCACCACCGAAAAGCCAACCAGTGCAGGACCCTCAACCCTTCCTGCTACTGCTGCACTGTATCATAGCTGCCCCTGTGCTCTGACCCCAACTTACTAAAATGGGATAAGTGAAAAAAGAATTTTACTGTGCTGTTAAAAGTTTATGTGACAAAATAAAATGAAATATGTTAATACGTAAATAATACAAGGTTTGACACACAGACTGAGGTAGATCGAGTCCACATTTCTGACATTTTAGAATGACAGGAATAGAGGGAAATATGTGATTTAGTTCTCTAAACTCCAGGCGGATATTTGTAGCACTGGTAACTGAACGTTTGTCATGATTTTGTGTGACATTAAGGAACGTCTTACTACCCCAAAACAACCCCAAAACAGTGGTTACTTTTTCGTGTGAAATGGATCTGATTAGTTAAGACATAGTTGCTGTTGTAGTTTTGCTATTTTTTGATAGCTACATTTGTTATACACATCACAAAGCCTGTTATCACTAATACATGTTAAAGTATTTCCTGTCCTTACTGTCAGAAAGATAGACCGATTTTTTTCTCAGCCAGTCTGCTAAATCTTTCACCGTTAGCATTTCCTGTCCAATTCTGGACACAAACAACAAGTACCAATTTTGTGTAAGAAATACTCTGGCTGTTCCACAAGTGGAGAAGGGAGTGTGAGACAATGCTAGTAGAACAAATTATTCCGTTTTGGATGTGAGAAATCTCATGCCAAACCATTCCTTCAACTCCAGAACCACATCAAACCAGCTCAAACTCATCCAGCATTCAGCCCATCAATCCCTGGAGGAAGTTCCTTCCACACGAGAGAAGACACACTGACGCTGCTGCGAATAGATGAACAATATTGTTCAAAATTTAAAGACACGGTTTAACAAGAGATCATGTAACAATCCTGTGATGATCCTTTTAGCTTTAATGAATCCGTAGCAACATTCTGGACTTGTACTCCCCGACCAAAAACTTGAGCCAAACCGAGGGGGAAAAAAACTATAATTACCCAGTCTCATTTCCTTGGACTCCTACCCCAGCCTGTGCAGCGTATCGCATTTACCTCAAGCTAATACCCACTTACTACAAGCTAAGAATAGCGGCACTGCTAACCACTCTAGCCACAGAACCGGGCTTCCTGTATAAGGCGTAACTCAGAGTTTAAACAAACACACAGGCTGACCATCAAAAGAGAAACTGTAAAATCTGCTCTCGTCTCAGCGTAAAACTCCAAAACGCCAAACACCTCCTGACTCTCCTCCATCCCACTTTCTCTCCTGCCTTCTTCCGCTTCTTGTTCAAGACAAGACAATCTGCCTGATTTTGGTCCGATTTTTCTCTTTCTGACAATCATAGTTATTTTTCCGATTACCTCGTGGTTCTAAAGATTATCTCATCAGATGTTCCTGTGGTGTGAGGTGTGTTAAGAGTGACAGAATCTGCTGGATCCTTATGTACAAAAACAAATCTGTGTGCATGATCTGGAGATTACTATGTGAAATGAAATAAAAATATCCAATTAGAAACTCAGCTAACAGAACTATAACAAACGCAGTCATGGTGCAGCACAAACTTGTGAAAATGATTCCAAACACTATTATCGCAGATTTTTTCCTGCCTTTCGTCCACCATGTTTATTATTTTTTATAAGTCTCGAGAGATTTTGCGAGATTTTCACAGTTAGGACTGGTGGAAAGTCTGTTGGTTTGTGGTGTGATGTCTTTGTCACACCACGGAACACCACATACTATTAAAGTAAAACGGTTGAATTTAGGATTTTTTGCCGTCATATTAGATACAAATTCAAAGAAAATAATACTAATGAAATGAAAAAAAAAATATTATGTGTAACAAATATGTATTTTAATAATAATTGTATTTCTATCTATCTATCTATCTATCTATCTACATGTCTGCATGTCTCTCCGCTGTTAGCCTCCCAGCTAGCATTAGCAGTGTAGCACTAACATAAGCTAACCTGAAAGGATTTCTGAGGGGAATTTTAGTGCTGGTTTATAATAAAATTCCTCTCATAAATGTTGCTTTTGAAAGTCAGTTGTTGTGAATTACAGTGGTAGATGTTAAATAACTGCTCGTAAATTCCTCAAAACATCCAGACGCAGTTTTTCCTGATGTTTCTAATATTTTGAATAAGAAACCTGAGGCGTTTTGGCTCATGTCACACACACGCACTGATGATTTCACGCTTCGAATTCAAGTGAAGAAGGAGCACAGCTTCAGCCAGAGCCGCAGAGCCCATCAGGCACCACTTCAGAAGCTCCGGTTCAAAAAGCTCATTTTCCGAACGCACGATGGTTCCGAGGCCTGCAGGATATTTTTTTATTGTGGTTTTCCAGAATCTGGAAAGTGTGATTAAAGCACTGAACCACGAAAGACGAACTCTGGGAGGTTAGGAGGTTAAATAAATAGCACGCTAATCACAGGCTAGTGCTGCACACGCCACTAAACTTTCTCAAATCTGTTCTGACAGGAGAGTGAAGAACGAGAGGAAAGGAGAGGAGAGAAGTGGAGGGGAGAGAAGAGGAGAGGAGAGGAGAGGAGAAAGAAGAGAGAGAGAGAGAAAGAGAGAGAGGGAGAGAGAGAGAAAGAGAGGAGAAAGACAAGTAAGAGAAAGAGAGAGAGGGTGGGAGAGAGAGAGGTGTGGAGGAAAGACATATAGGTGAGGATGAAGAAAAGTAATAAAGACAGGGGGAGAGAGCGAGAGAGAGGGAGAGAGAGAGAGAGAGAGAGAGATAGAAGAAAGAAAATGAGAGAGGAGAGGAGGAGGTTAGACAAAAAGAGGAGAAACTCCAAGGGGGTGATACAGTACAGATGAGATAAAAAAAGAGAAGAAGAGAAAGGTAAGGAGAGAAAGGAAATAACAAGATGAGCTGAGAGGAGAGGCAAGAAAAATAGGGAAAAAAGAGGAGTAGAAAAAAAAAAGAAGATAAAGGAGAAGAAATAAAGCAAAAAAGAGATAAGGAGAGAAGATTATCAAAAGTAGGAAGAGATGAAGAGTGGACGGCACAGCAAGGGAGAGATGGAGAAGAGATTTAGTGAGGAGGAGAGGATGATGAGAAGATAAAGACAGCAGATGAGGAGAGTAAGACAGGAAATAAACAGATTTACACCATAGTCACTTGTACTGAGTTACACTGCGTATCTAAGACGGGTCCAATCCAAGTCAAAAAGACAGAGAAAAAGACAGAGAGACAATGCGAAAAAAAAGATGGATTTATAATTTCTATTTCTTTTTGTGATGGTTGACGATGAAAACCTCATAAAATAAAAACACAACAGAGATAGTACAGAGTCACAGTTAACGTCCAAACAAGCCTGTGTACACACACTGAGGAAATCCGATAGGGCTGAGAAACTTGTGTGTTTTTTTGTGTGTGTGTGTGTGTGTGTAGAGGTTATGTATGCTGTCTAGCCTGTCAGCATTGCGAAGAAGTGTTGATGGACTTCAGCCAGGTCTGGAATCAGCTCATTTAAAGGAACAGTTTCACCAAAATAGTGTCTGACGCTTGCTTCCTCAGCAGTTTTTCTATTTAAGGGTAATGAGTCTTCCCCACATTCACACACACACACACACACACACACACACATCATTTTTCTTGGATGACATCATCATGTTGTTTGTCATTTCTTTTAAAAATTAAACACAACATCCGAAATCACATACTGCTCGAATAAGTTTAACAAAATCTGTACATTCTTGTCATGTGACATATGGCATCATAACAGTGCGAAAATACACTTGAAAAGCGCTGCATACTTAAATTGGAGCCAAGTCGATTGGGCTTCCATGGCAACTCTGGCACAAACCTGGGTAAACACTGGAGCTTTCACTTCCTCAGTGAGCTAGCTAGTCATAAACCAATAATTAATTGGCACAATGTATTATTTATATTAATATATCAAAATGTTTCAAGACACGCCAACAGATGGCAGCACAAGGCTTCCGGCTGCACATTTTTACAAAAGCTTTTGATACCTGCCCTGAAATCATTTTACAAATAGCGCTCTAGCTACTTAAATGAAATAATTGTTAACGCAATATTTCCACAAAGTTTATTATATTAATCTATGCTAGCATGTAACCTATGCACACTATAGCATGTACGGTGTTTGCTACAATCTTTATAGGTTATTACTATGGTTAATATTTTTCAAGAGGCTAAGGGAAAAAAATCAACTAAATATTCAGAATTATTTTATAAGAAAAAACTATAGTACAATTTTAGGGAGAAAAAACCTCCATTGTTGATGTTTTATCCTTAAAAACTGTTAAAGATTACAACAGGCTTGTCTTCTTGCTATTTCGGTAGTACTACATAAATACCTCAAAGATTTAAAGTTTTCTACTTCATTTAATTTCAGACAAAACCGGTTTTAGTTGTGAAAAAAAAATCCAAAATGGCCGACTTACTCCATTCCAAGGCCAAGATTTGGTTTACTATAACTTAGATAAAGTAGATAGTGGGAAGTGGTGGCTTAGTGGTCAAGGTTTTGGACTGATACCAGAAAGATCAGGGTTTGATTCCAAGCCACCACTGTTGGGCCCCTGAGCAAGGACCGTAACCCCCAATTGCTCAATTGTATGAAAGAGATAAATGTAAGTCACTCTGGATAAGGACGTCTGCCGAATGCTGTAAATGTATAGCAAGGCTGACACTTTAAAAATGTTTGCCTCATAATACTAAATCCAAAACTTTTTAATTGACTGATGACACTTTCTAGGCTATATGTTAACAAGTTTTTTTAACAGTTAGCTTTTCTGTATCCGACCCTGAAACCCCCTGAAGGCTTAAAGCTGTCATGAACTCGAATGGTGTTGTGTATTTCAAAGTGTGAAATCATGCAAAACTCTTGATTCTGAGTCTGACACTAACTCGTGTCACCGGATTCCAAAATAATAAACAAACCCAAAGGAAAAAATGCAAGAAGCATGTGTCAATCCTCCTACTCGCTGCGGTCGCATTCCAAAATATTTGTGATAGCACACTGGCGCTTATTGTTGCGTTCAAAGAGTGTCGTCGGTTTAATAGCTAGTTATTATAATCCCACAGCCAACAGACGAACAAAACAACTAAGACTTCTGAACTTTCCAGAACCCAAGTGGAATGTTATGGGACTGGGTAGTTAGCTTAATCATATTGTCTATCTAATATGCTAATTAGTTAATTTGGTGATTAGCTGATTATTAACTTATAATAGCTAGATCGTTAGCTGATGAGTTAAATTAGTATGCGATATCTGATGTGGCCACAGTGGGTTTTTTTTAAATCTGTTTGAGAATGGAGTTACTACTTGATTCCGTCATTTATAAGTTTATAAGATTCCATGTCATTTATAAGTCGCCCCCCCCCGCCAGAAACTGTTTTGCGGGTTTATTAATCAGGTCTCAGAGTTCAGCTAAACTTCCTCTGAACTGAAACCTCATGTTGTGCGTGTTCCAATTTTTTGGCGCTCACCCCGTAAGCCGAACACTCATCGACCCAACAAATTCTACAACAAACCCAAACAAATACTGTGTGCGCTACATGTTTGGGATTGCTCAGAAGTCTGAGGAATGTTTCGTCTGTTTTCACACCCTTTCTCAACAGACTTGCCAGCTCCCTCTCTGTCCTGCCAACATTAGATTATTTTTTGTTTGTTGGATCATTTTTGCGGTGTGTGCCAAGGTCTGTCGACTCCTGTACAGGCAGCTCCCTTTCTATCCCCAAACCCCAAACACCAGCTTTACAGGAAGACACTTTAGAGATGCTGTTACTTGATCTTTCAATAATTTAACCTGTGTGAAAAAACAAATACTGATTTCATGCTAAGGTGATAGCTTTGGGTGCTAGCTTTAGATTTTCCTATTACGATAATCGCTTATTCTGCATCCTCAATCAAACACTACTTGGTATGTACTACATTTGTATTCAAACCTACTTCTTAAACGCTTAAAAAGTATGTTCTTCAGTATATACTATAATTACAAGAAGTATGAATGACATTTTGGCATACATCTTTTGCGATGTTTACACTGTCATGTGACATATGATGTCATTTATTCAGTCATTTATTGGATGACGTTAAACAAGTATAATGTAACCTAAAACAAATAATATTTTTTTGAAGTACTTTAAGGACCATCGTTTGTCTACTTTAGTATTCGTGAGTATGTAGTAGATCATCCTGGAAATATTTACGTACTGTTTATCACATACTATAAATTTAGACATACCACAGGCTGTCCTTTCCGAGAGAAAAAAACGCTACACATACCTCTAACTCATGAGATGGGCTAGCGAGGGGTAACGAAAGAGCTGACCTTGTCTCTAGCCCCCTACCTAGCTCCATATGTGAGACCCACAATTAGAACTTCTGTCTAACCTTAAGCTAAGCTGCGGGGGATACGCACCGAGCCCTCTATGCAAGCCACACACAGCTTGCGCAAATCCACACCTGTAATAAACGACATGCATGTAAACGTACACATTTTAAACTGTGGCTTGAACACCATACGCTTCCATTTATGTGTAATAAAGCTACAAAGCTACATGTGCTTCAGTCTGCGGTTATTAGAAGCATTCCAATAGGATTTTGACACAGTGTCGAGTTCCCATAGGAAACTATCTTTTACAAAAAAAAAGTCACATAAGTGGTAAGGAAATAATGCAAGATCACGCGTGAGATCAAATCTCTCATGTAATAAAAACTCTCCTGGGTTAAAAAGAAAAAGAAAGAAGAAAAAGATAGAGCAACTGATGCCATGCTTTCTGATACTCTGAACTTTCTTCTGCCCGATATCCTGCTCTCTTATTGGCTGTGGGTCCTCAGCAGTGTGTTTTTCTGTCAGAACTTATTTCACACAATGGCTCATGAGAACCGATGTGAACTTGGCGTAAACGGGTAGAATGGGTAAAATTAATATTAATTTCATTTAAGACCTTATAGTGATATAATTACAAATATAATCTGAATTACAGAAAGCCTCATTTACTGTATATATTAATTATTATTATTATAAGGCATTAATTAGAAAGTTAAAAACACCTCAGAATGGATGCTCAAAGCACAAAACACACATGAAGATAGCTACAAGAACAACATCAAGTGTGTGCAGGTAACCATTAAAGCTCACACACACACACACACACACACACACACACGCACCTGTTTCACGTGTCTGAGTTTTGGCCCAGGTTTATTGGTGTCACAAGAATGTTAATTATATGTGGCATTTGTAAGGAACGTCACAGAATTAGCGCTAGCCTCCGTTTACACTGATTACAGGACACACCACAGCAGGAAGAGCTGTGTGTGTGTGTGTGTGTGTTATTTGTGTGCTTTGCTCTACTGGTTAGGATTAAGGGTTTATGGACAGCTTGGTTTAACTTGTAAACTTGGGAAGCGTTGTGTAGATTGTATAGACAGAATTATCAACGCTAAGGTTCTCTCAGGGAAGCTACCACCGGTTCTTTGCACAACCCCAAACAGAAAACAGGTTTTTAATTAAAAATGATCTATTTTTGTTATGATGTTGGATTTTTTTATTGGAAAAATATCTAGTTTAAAGCATCAGTATAGGACTTTCCGGATGATCCTGGGTTGCCATGAATTCTGCTCAGATTACATTTATGGCCTTAAGAATTATTAATAATTATCTAATTTTTTAATTAAATTTCTTACATTTTTAAAAATTAACTCATTATTTATCAAAGAAATTTTATATATAATAATTTATACAAATATATATATGTTCCTATATGATATATATATTTGTTTAGTTATTTATTATCAAATTTATGAACTCAATCAACATTTATTCTGATGAATCGATTCTTTTCTGGTCTCACTTAAGTTTACATAACTGACTCAAGAATCGAATCAAATGAGTCAGAACCGAATCTGAAATGCTGAGTGGTGTTTCAGTCTATGCTGAATCAGTGAAATCACCTGTGTCGACTCGATTCTTATCTCAGTGTTTACAGTACTGAACAGAGCATTTCTGGAGTAAGGGTTTTTTTTTAGGTAGAAGAAAGATGCAAAGTGGAAATAAAATCCATGCTACAGTTTGACGAACCGTCTGCATTCCTCTGAGATCTGATATCAACAGTAGCCCTTTTTTTTTTAACTTAATGCTTTGTCAGTCAGCTATGCTGTTCCCACTTTATCTCTTTCCACACTCCAGTCCATGTTTATCTGATCCTGCCTTTCAAACACGCACAGAAAGGCCTGCGCATGCTGCACCTCGTCCTCATCCTGTCCTTTTTTCTCTCTTTCCGTGTCTCGGTCTTTGTACAAAAATGTCCTCAAGCCTACAACTCGGAGCACAAACACAAACCAATGGCGTGAAGAAGATAAAAAAAAAGGGGGGGTGTTTAAAAAACTACTCTATGTGCCACGGGTCGTATAAAAGGAAAAAAAAGTCAGACAATCAGAAACAAAACAGGGACAAAAGCTAACTGCACAAGACGCAGCATGATCGACGTCTCTCGCCCTCGGGGCCCGAATCAACTCTAGGTCAGTTGTACAAAGAGCCGGAGAGACGGCGCTCCACCTGGGAAAGAACGACAGAGCAAGGGAAAAAGGGGGAGTGTGAAAGATAGAAAAAAAAGGCGCATCCTGGTATCATCTGCGTGCGGGATCAGGTTCAGGGATTTATTCATGTCCGCGAGATTTAGTTTCACATCACCGGCAGCCTTACCAGCAGCTAAAGTGACCCATATTCATCCCACACGCACAGGCCAGAGTAAACCGGGGCTTAGCTCGGATTAGATTACATCCTGTTCTTAACTGCGGATTTCAATACACACACACACATACACACACTGGCAATGAAAGCAAAACACAATAGAGAGAAAGAGAGCGGCAACGTTTAAGCGGCAGATAAATGTCCGTAACACAATAAAAGGAGGAGACGAGTCGCAACACCGAACCTCAACAAACAAAAACCTGTTTAAACTAAAGCATATTTTACGCTTAGAATCAAACAAACTTCTAAAAGGTGTCGTAAAATAAACCACTCAAACGGAACTGGTCTTGATTTAGTGTCTTATTTATAGACGGCTGAATCACATCAGTGGTGAAAGGAATCAAGTAAAAGTAAAAAAACACAAATAGGTTTTTAAATAGAAGTGAATCAGGAACAGTTCTGAGCTGAATCAGGTTAACAGGACTGAAATGAATCAACTTTCGACTCAAATTTAGATTCACAGAAATGAATCAAATCACTTCTGAACTTTATTATGTAAAGATCTGAAATTAATTCTAAAATAAATCTTGATGAAATTAGTGGTGCAACGGATCACACAACGGTTTTAAGGTTGCGGATCGCAACATTTATCGGATTGGCAAAAAGGGGAAAAGACAAATATAAATTGCTTTGCATTAATTACAAAAAAACTTTAAATATCATCATTAAATAACTTTAATAAAAATAACCAAGAAAGGGCAGGGGCCTTGCTTGCGTGGGTTTACTCCGGGTTCTCCGGTTTCCTTTCACAGTCCAAAAACATATGCTAGGTTTACTGGTGATTCTAAATTACCCATAGAAGTGAGAGTGTGTGGTCCTGTGATGAACTAGTGACCTGTTCAGGGTGTCCCACTCCTGCCTTTTATCCAGTCAGAGACGGTTGTGATAGACTCCAGCAGATCCCTGTGACCCCAAATTAAAGATGAAGCGGGTACAGAAGATGAATGAATGAATGAATAAACCCCATGGCACCTATAGTTTTAGCAAAAATAAAATAAATGAATTACCAACTTATTCACTCCTCAGTCATTAAAGTGTAAAACAACCTGAGACCTGAAAAAAAGATGAGGATGTCTTAGCAGTCACTCTTTCGCTATAAACCGAAGTGGCCAGTCGAGCTTCTGTGAGTGCATGAACTTGTTTTCTGGCATCATCTTTGAGGGGCATGTCTGTAGCACCGGACTTCTCATTTCCTACTCAGCGATAAACTTTCCGATAGATGAGCTTATCGCTTAATCACGTGCTGCCAAAATGCTCCCATCCATGCGATTGAAATGATGCGCTGGTCATTATTAACTGATTAACCTGCTCCGGTCATGTGAACAAGACTGCTCCGTGTAGTTACGAAAAGTCGCAGCAAAATTGCCTTTTATTCTGCATTCTTTAAAATAAAAATATAAATCAGTAAGTTAAAAAAGTAGTAATTAATCGACGGGCCAAATGCGAGCCGAACCTTGGGTCTGGATCAGTATGAATCACGGATCAACTGTGATCCATTGCACGCCTATTTGAAATAGATCTTAATCAGAGACCGATCCACATGTGTATAACTTACATATGACACTGGAGCATTGTTTATAAACCTGAACCCATAAAAGTTGCTATCACAGAAATTAATCTGTAACTGAATCGATTCTAAACTAGATTCCTGATAGATTCCTATATTCTAATAACTAAATCCTTGACCAATTTAAGTTTTTTAAAATTGGCCTGTAGGAATTTGTGCTGAATCAAATTTATAGAAATGAAACAAAAATTGTTCTGAGTTGAATCGGGTTGCCAGAACAAAAATGAATCAAATCTGATTTGACTCAGCAAAGAATCGAGTCCAATTGGAACTAAATAAATCAAACTGAATCAAGTCAGATGTGATTATGTCTGAATTAAATCACATTTAATTGAGTCAAAAAACAAGTTTGAAGATGAAAATTTATTTTTTTTTTCACCCACAGAAGAGAAAGTCTTGCATTTTATATTTTCAGCGCTGACCTTTTATATTTCCTCCCCACTTCCCTGTTCGTGCCGAGCGTACACTCCGGTGGCGGAAGACCAAAGTCAGCCTCCGTCTTGCGGTAAAAAAAGTTCACGATGCAGGTCGACTTTATGAAGCTGCACAGTTTTTGGTCTTGAAGCCCAAAATCAGAGTTCTACGGCTGACCACATAAGTACATGGTAGCTGTTTAAAAATGCTAAAATGTGGCCAGCGTGGACATGGGAATGATGGAGACTCCCAGCTGATGATATACGCTTACTGAGAGCTTGTTTTGAAGGATATGCTGTAAAACCATCTGAAGTTACTCAACCAAGCCCAGGGTCACAGGGTCAAAGGTCGGCCAGAAGGCTACACAGCCAGTCGCAATTTGAGTAGATTGAATGTCAGAAGTCATTACACGTTTATGCTACTATTTTTCTGTTTGAGAACAAAGTAAACAGGCTCCGTTTGGAGTGAATTATTATTTTATTATGATGTAGAAAACATCTACAAGCCACGCCTCATTTTCTGGATCTAACTAGGGTTAGCTAACCCACTGACCCTCACCATATAGCTAGCCAGCTAGGTCTTCGTTTCGCTAATTAAATTTTTTTTTATAGCAAGATAATTAGATGCAATGACAGCTTGCGAACTTTATTATGCTAATAAAATTAATTTTTATTTTAATCTAGCTACATGACATGTTTAGATAATTGTGCAATGATTCAGTTGCATCTTGAGTATAGCGTCTCGAAAAGAGTTAGTTTCACATCACCTCACCTCACAAAAAACCTCATTATTTTTTTCACATTCATTTTTATTAGTTTTTGCTTGTCCCTCGAGGACTTGTCGATCTTGGCGAATTTAGCCTAATGCAAAAGAGTCCTGGATGTGATTTTGATTATAAAAACAATTATTTTGCCATCAGATAGGACTGCTGAGGGACAGAATGCTAGCGAGGACATTATTTATCACTGTGCAGAGCAAGAGAGAGAAAAATAGAGAATGAAAAAGATGAAAAATGACAAGATTTTTTTTATCACACATGCATTAATGTCAGGTGAAAATGAAAACGCAAATGTTTACCTGTGAAGGTGATCTTAAACTGTTTCTTTACAAAGTATAGTAAAATATAAATAACTGACATCTAGATTAGCATTAGCATGGTGCTGCATTTTAGCTAACAGGTTAGCATGGCTTATTTTGCTGAACTATAATTTATTGTTGTTTAAATTAAATAGCTAGGCAGTTTTTGGTCATTTAGTTTAGCTGGTATACATAAGCATAGTCTAAAATTTGGTTATGCAAAGTAACGTGTTGGGACAAAAAAGTTTTAAAAAAATAATTTTTATTTAAAATTAAGAAAACAAGATTAAAAAAAACACAGAAATTGGGATATCCAGTCAAAATCAATTGTCAGGTTTTTTTTTTTGTATTATGTTTTTGTCCACATACACCACACACGCACACACGAATGCTTGACAGTTTAATTTTGTGTTGTCTCTCAGCTGCCGCTCTGAATTACAATGAAATGACACAGTAAACCTAAGTCTTACACACACACACACACACACACACACACACACATTCCGTCTCTCTCTTACACACATTCACATCAGCATTCATCTTAAATTGTTAGCGGTTAAAGCAGAGAGCTAATTAAGCAGCGGCAGTGCCCACATCAGGGTGTGCGGTGTTTAGGACAGTTAAACATCGATCCTACATTTCCCAGAATTCCTTGCACCCACTTCCTTCCAACAAACCCACATACAAACAGCCTGTAATTACGGACTATCGTGTGGACGACCTGGTCCTGAACTAGCGTCCTCTTGACCTCCACGCGACTTTTAAAACCCTGATCTTTTAATTTTAGCTTAGAAATGCTAATCTGTAGTCAACGACTTTTGCTACGGTAACACTGTCATAATTTCACCAGAACTGAAGACTCTAAAACTCATTGATTTTTACGTAATTAAAACTGCTTGTTTAAATTTAGTAGCAAAGCTTTTACTTTGTTGTCATGGTTTCCGATGGTTACACATGGCTACATCTGACCGATTGACACAGAGTTGCAGTTAGCGCTTGATGCTAAATTAGTGCCGTTTTAAACAAACCGAGACTTTTTTTTAATTAATTTCAACATATCTGACTGAAATGTTGACGTTCTTGACTGTTCTGTCATGTTTGCGGTTTACGGTGACATCACACTGTCTGCAAAATAAAAAAAATAGTTATGGCTGTATGGTAGCTAAACTCAGCTATTGGCCGAATTCTTTCTAGGACACAATTAAACACACTAATGTTACAGAACGGAGCCATATTTTTATTTAAAATGATCAAGTTTCAAATATAAGCTATTTAAAAGCTGCCGGCCAATCAGAAAGCAGTATTTGTTCTAGCCCTGTAAAGTCTGTATTAATGGATGTACATTAAAGTTTATTTTTTTGTTATAACAAAAAGAACCTGAAAAATAAGCTTTAATTTCCAGGTGCATTTATATATGTGTGTGCGTGTGTGTGCGTGTGTGTGTGTGTGCGTGTGTTCCCACACGTATCAGAAACACACATTCCGAAATCCCTGACCTCTTTAAAACATGAGAGGCAACGTCAAATGTTCCCAGATGACTGAGGACAAACACACACACACACTCGCACACATGCACACACAAACACAAGTCATCTGCAATGACTGAGAACCAGTCGATAAGAGATGAGAGGCACACATTTACAGTCCACACACCAGAACTGTGTGTGTGTGTGTGTGTGTGTGGCCAGAAGACAACATGTCAAAAAACTTTAATACTTGTTAGAACGAGAAATTATTGTAGTCAAACATTCTTTCTGTCTCTCTGTCTCTTTTTCTTTCCCTTTCTCACCCCCCCCACACACACACATTTGGCAAATAAATTATGAAAATCCATGCAGTTTTAATTCTCAGACCTGACAAAAACACGTGTGTAAAAGAGAATGAGGGAGAGAGAGAGAGAGAGAGAAAGAGAGACAGAGAGAGAGAGAGAGAGAGAGAGAGAGAGAGAGAGAGAGCCAGAGATAGATAGATAGATAGATAGATAGATAGATAGATAGATAGATAGATAGATAGGAAAGAATGAGAGAGAGAGAGAACGAGCAATAAAAAGAGAGAGAGAAGAGAGATGAGAGAGCTACAAGAGATAGATACACACGGAGTTGGCCCAAACAACACGGAGGGCCCAAAGTTTCAACAGGTTTTAAGTGCCATGCATTACAAGACTGATCCCGTGTCCTCTCTGCGCCGTAAAACACGCAAATCACGTCTGTCCTGCAGCGATTCTCACCTTCCAACTTTATCAGAATTCCACAGATGTGTGTAAATCAAACACTTCACAGAGAATCGAAAGCAAAATAGCCCCAGATTCCCGGTGTATGTTTCCGTCAGCGGTTCCATCGGATACGGCCGTAAGAATATAGTCTTAAAATCAATGTAGTCTAAAAATTGTAAAATACATTTTAGTAGTCATATTTCTATTCTAAATAAATATGTTAATAATTAATCGATTATTTAGATCAAAATCTCTCAAAATATATTTATTCAATCATTTAAAAAACTAAACAAACAAACTCAAAGTTTTTTTAATGATATATAAATACTGTGTTTTTTATTTTATTTCTATTCAAGGTTTTTTTTCTAGAATGTTCATTGTAACATTACTAATTAATAGGAAAGTAGTAGCTCAGTGTTTAAGGTCTTGGACTGCTGATTGGACGATTGGGGTTTGATTCCCAGCACCACCAAGTTGCCTCCCTTGGGCCCCTGAGCAAGGCCCTTACCCTCCAATTGCTCAGTTGTATAAAAGATATGAATGTAAGTCACTCTGGATAAGAACGTCTGCCAAATGCTGTAAATATAATTTAACTTTTTAGCCTCTTGTACGTTCAAACTTTTTACGATTTAATTAAATTAAAATGTCAGCTATCAATACAAATAAAAAATAATTTCAGACCAATTAAGCTGTAAAATATTCGACACCCTGAAAACCACAAGAACTTTATAGTTTCTTTAATGAAGCGTTTAATGAGCCCTGTTGTCATTTTCAGATAATATAAAGAAATTAGACGAAGAAGGTCATGATTGATTGTATAAGAGATGTAAAGCGACGTGAGACGGTAATTAATTAGGATTTTGTCCTGATTTAAATTCAGGCACTTTTATCGAAAACTTCCTGATCAGAGGTTTTATTTTCAATCATCTTTTGATGCCAGCAGTTTTTTGGATTTGTTGCTTGATGCTGCAATGTTTGTGCGCCTTAGTGACCTAAGGCGCATTTCCATTTTTATATATGAGTTTGGCAAAAGTCTTAATCTATTAATAATTACACAGATACTTTTATTACATTTACAGCAGACGTTCTTATTCAGAGCCACTTACATTTATCCCTTTTCTACAACTAAGTATTCGAGGGTTGGGGGCCTTGCTCAGGGGCCCAACAGTGGTGGCTTGGTGGAGCTGGTATTCTTGTATTTCTACAAGATTCTTGTGCTTTTATTGTTTTTTAATTGTTTTTAACCGAGACCCCTCTTTTTTTCCAAGGAAAAATTTTCAGGTCCTCCTTTACATTTAATGGTATTATCACTCTTGGTATTTCCTGCATTTCATGTTTCCTGTATTGCTGAACAGCAACCTGAATTGGTGGCTCTCCCTCTTCTGGGCCCACTAGTCTTTACCTGGTCTTCACCTGTTGTCTGAAGAACAGCAGCAAGTAGTCTATCTTCTACGAAAGAATTTTTTTTTTATTTTTGTTTAAAATGCAGAAACAGGCAGAACTGGACTAGACTTGTGTGTAATCTACAGTTTTAAAGCCGGTCTTGATAGACTCTGTGATCCTCAGAGGAGTTTCTGAAAAGAATTCTTTTACCCTGTGGTAAGTTTGAAGAGCACTATGCACTACCTGATACCTTCCTAAACTTTATCTGTTCCCTTTTAAACTCTTTCTCCGGACAGGACGACATTTCTCACCTGAACCGTGACCCGTGACCTGAACTGCACCCGCCTGCTCGGAGTTCAAATCTGACATTAATCCAAAGGTACAGATGGCAACGTTTATGTCCTGTCCCAGATGGCGCAACTTCTAATTTGAGTAGAAGCCTATAATTAAGAGAGCGCAAAAATGAAAAAGGAAGCTTGGGGATTTACTTGAAACGTGACTCCGATTACAGCAGTGAGACGTCTGATTTATGTGGTCTCTAAGTGAGCATCGTGCTCTTGTCTCAAACATGTAAATGAGAGGGGGGGGGAAATGGATAAAAACAGAGAGACAGGCAGAGAAAGAGAGAGACAGGGAGAGTGATAGAGACAGAAAAAGAAAAAGAGAGAGAGAGAGAGAGAGAGAGAGAGAGAGAAAAATGGAGAAAAATAGAGAGACAGGGAGAGAAAGAGAGAGACAGGGAGAGTTATAGAGACTGAGAAAAAGAGAGAGAGAGAGAGAGAGAGAGAGAAAGAGAGAAAAAAGAGGGACTGAGGACACACAAAAAGAGATACAGAAATAGAGAGGGATACAGAGAGCGATAGATGAAGAAAGACACACAGAGAATGAAAGACAGAGAGCGAGAGAGAGAGAGAGAGAGAGATTCAGAAAGAGAGAGAGAAAGAGAGATACAAATGCTGGTCTGCTGTAGACGTCTGAACGATGGTGCATTGTGCTCGGATGTTGCCAGATCTGTGGGTTTGGACAGGAAAACAATCCATTGTCGACTCTCGACTGCTCGTGACCACCGAAACAAGACTCGATTCCCCCGACTGCGGTTCACAGAACGAGCTGTTTATGGTCTGTCCTGTACGTGGAAACTACACATCTGTCAATCAGGCTGTTGTGTTTGGAACAGATGACTTGCAGAGATGAATGAGCCAATCAGCATGATCCGCTCTGATTTATGCGCTCCACAAACACACACTCTATCGCAAAAGACGTTTTTTTCCGTTTTTGGCTTAACCCTTATTTTATTTGTTACAACGATATTATGGGCTGCTTTAAATTTGGTCAGAAGAGTTTTGTACTTATCCACAACAGTGTTCTAACTGCTGCCAATGGTGTCGGGGGGGTAAGAATATAAGAGGGGGGTTTGTAAGTATATATGGTGGCCCCCCCTCACATGTCCATTCCTCACTATTACTATTGAATGAACAGATCCCTGGGGGCCCCAAATGTGTGGGACCTTAGAATCACAATCGCCCCACACACACACACACACACCCACCTGGCTTAGCGGATTCAAATCTTAGATTATCTCTATCTAAAAAGTCAGTGATGCTACCTTCGTTGCTGTCCCATAAATTGGTAGTCGTAACTCGGCAAGGTATAGCCGACACCGCATTCTGGGGGTCGGAGATAGGAACTTATTATATGCTGGATATATATACAGAGCCACTTACATTTTATATCATTTATCACACTGAGGATTCAGTAGGGCCTTGCTCAGGGGCCCAGCAGTGGCAGCTAAGTGGTGCTGGGAAATGAACCCATAATTATTTTTTTGATCACCAGGCCAACACCTTTACCACTGAGCTACCACTTCCCACTCTTTTTGTTTACTTATTATCATGTAACTGCACCCAAAACATTACCCTATGACAGGGGTTTCCATACTCTGTCCTGGAGAACCGGAGTCCTCTGCGTCCTAGGGTTTAGTTTCAACCCTAATCAAACACACCTGAACCAATTAATCAAGGTCTTGCTAAGTAGACTTGAAACTTGCAGGTAGGTGTGTTGAGGCAAGTTGGAGATAAACTCTGCAGGACACCCCAACCCTCCAGGACCGAGTTTGGACACCCCTGTCCTATGACATCATCACAGCACATCACCTTTAACTTCTCATCAGAGATATTTTTAATGGACACGTCATTTATCTGCATTCGGGTGAAGACTTGCTTAAGGTAATAAGAGATCGCTTTACCTTTTGGACACATCTATACCTTTGAAAACCCACGCCTGAGTTTTAAACTGCTGTTAGTTCACATTTAGGAGTTAATTTTTATTTTTTTTCTGGAGTATCATCAGTGTGAAAGCAACAGGTGACTGACTTTGTCCTTTTTTAACGTGTCCTTAAATCTGTCAATGACGTCACAATTTTCTTGACTTTTCTGCACACAATTTAAAAGAAGTAGATTTATAACAAAAATCTGAACCTAATGCGTTTAGAGAAAACTACTGCATAGACTAGGGTAAAAAGTTTGTGCACCCCTGCTGTACTGTAAGGGACAGAACAAGTGGATGATGCTTACCTGAATCACGAGTCTTACACACACACACACACACACACACACACACGGTGGTGAATATTAACGAAGATATAAAGAGTTAACGGATGATATAAGAGCGCATGGACATGTGGAAAAGCTTGACGATGACCACTGCGCCGGTTTACCGCAACCTCTAGAGTCAGAGAGACAGAGAGAGACAAAGACAGACAGACCGAGAAAGAGACAGAGAAAGAGAGACTTTCTTCCCAGTACTCACCCGTGGCGAAGTGTCCGATCGCGGACACCGTGGAGGAGAAGAAGGAGGAGAAGAAGAAGAGCAGCACCGAATCCATGAGGAGATGAAGAACACGAATGGCGCAGCGCGCGCGCCCCAAGGTGCTGCAAAATAAGACAAAACGAAAAAAAAACAAACAAACAAACGAACTAAAAAAAGAAAAAGAAAAAGTCTTCTGGTTGTGCTGCTGTTGCGCGCGGAACTGCAAACTTTCCTGTCTGGCGTAACAGCGGTGCGCGCACAGCACGGTGCGCTTTAGAGCCACGGACAGATTGAGTGTGTGTGCGTATGTGTGTGTGTGTGTGTGTGTAAAGAGTGTGTCTGTAGACAGTGGGTGAGAGAGCGAGAGAGAGACAGACAGACAGACAGAGAGACGCGCGCTTCTGCCGCTGCTCGTGCTGCTGTTCACACACATACACACACTCATACTGACATACAGAAGAGGGAGGAGAAGAAAAGAAAAGAAAGAGGGAAAAAAACACGAGCGAGGATCCGATTACCAGATCACGTGACAGGAAACCCCGGGGAGGGCGGGTATCCGAGCGAAGGATTCACCCCGTGGATACCTGCACCAAGCGCGCGCCGAGTTGAGCTTTACTCTATTTAACGAATAAAGTGAATGAATTAATTTATGGGACAACAAAAAGGAAGAAAGTTCGAGAAACGACACTATATATTACAAACATCCGGATTATTATTCTAACACTACTTAGATTTCAAATAACACCAGTGTGCACCTGTGAGCAGGTAAAACACATCCCTGAACATCTGGTTTAAAGCAACACGGGCAAATTTAAAAATATCTGGCAACCTGGATCTGAATTCTATAGTTTAGCATAAGAATGTAAAAATATCTGAAAAAAATATATTACAGGTACATGTGATAACACATTTTTCTTCCACATACCTCCTCAGATATATGAGTCAGACATGTGACAGGTTGGGCTCGGCCCACCTCGACCCCCTCTGTAGAGCTGGGCTCATGCTATGGAATCTAACACCTAGACGTTAGCAGCAGATTCTTTCAATCTTGTAAACTGCCTCTATGAATAAGACTTGATGCTCGACTAGATTAAGATCTAAGGAATCTGGAGACCAAGTCAACATCTTGAACTTTTTGTTATGTTCCTCAAACCATTCCTGATCTTTATGAATTTTTACTGTGACATTATCCTGTTTCAAAAATGCCCACTGCTGTTATGGAATACTGGAAAACTGCAGGGGTGGTCTGAAGCAAGATTTAAGCAGGTAGTACCTGTCAAAGTAACCTTCTCCTGCTGGTTTGTAGGAACATTTGACCCAGATGTCCACCCATCAAAATTTGAAGCTTGTTAAAGTCACTCGTTGAGATTTTAATATTATTTTCCTGCTTCCAACACAACAACTTAGAGAGCTAAAATATCCGTTTAACAGGTGCCAAGTGTAAAAAAAGAGAATTAATATAACTCACAGAACCCATCATTATGCTGTATAAATGTTCATCCACATTCCAGATATTTCTTAACGAAATTTTTTTGTCCTGAATATATTTCCTGGTTTTAGGATGCTACCAACCAACTAAATTAGTGATAGAGTACAACCAAATCTAAAGTGTGGTAATGTTGACTTGCTAATGGGTAAAACTTTTTAAATTCGCTGAACTAGGTGAAACTTGGTGGTCTTGTTAAAAGTTGGTGAAACTTGGTAGAAGTTGGTGAAACTTGGTGGAATTTAATTGAATTTGGTGTAACTTGGTTGAATTGGTGGAATTCGGATGAATTTGGTGAAACTTTAATTTGATGGAACTTAGTAAAAATAAGTTCAACTTAGTAGAACTTTATTTAAAATCAGTTGAATTTGTTTAAACTTGGTTGAATTCTGTTGAACTTAGTGGAACTGGGTTTAATTTGGTGGAACTTGGTAAAACTCTGTAGAACTCAGTGGAAGACAGTGTTGGGAAGACCTTCCTGAGTAAAAATGTTATGTTTAGGGGCATTTGTTGAGGAATTCCCTTGTTAACAACACGTGGTTTGGAGAAGCTGCACAAAAGAGGCTTTTTCCCTGGAAGAAACCTACAAACTTTGGCTCCTGAACTTCACCAGAAAGCTCGAGGAAAATCTCCAAACACACTGTGCTGTCAAACACTGGAGTAAATCATTATGTTTTAGAGCTGTTCTGCAGCTGGTGGTCTATAAGCCTTAGTGAAGATCAATGGCAATATAAATTCTAAACATCAACAAGACATGTTTCAAAAAATGTACATAATGTACAGTTGTAATAAATCAATATAAAAATATGATATTATCTAAATATTTATTATAACTTATTCAACTCTCCTTGCTTGTTATAAAAAAAAATTTAATACTAAATAATTACTTTTATTAAAAATGCATAATATAGTTGCTAATATTATTATAATCATGTTTTATATACATGTATCCCCATATATTCTCACCCATTTAATAAAGTTTTTTGTTAAACAATGTATAATTACTCTAATTAAATAAATAGGTCATTTAAAAGTTCTTAAAAGTATTTTTTGAAAGGATCTGTTTGTCTAACCAAAACCAAACCTCTTTTTGGAAAATTATCCTACTACTATTAAGTCTAAATACCTGTATTACACACACACTTGTTCTAAATATTAATAAAAGTTCTTTCCAAGCTCATCCTAACACTCTCAATCAGGTCTGCATGCTAATCCAGGCTAATCAGCAATCTTTAAACTTATATATTTATTTTAATTTAAATATATATTTATTCATTTATCTTCTATACCTGCTTATTCCCTAATTCGGGGTCACAGGGATCTGCTGGAGTCTATTCCAGCTGTCTCTAAAATGGCGAAAGGCAGGAGGGGGACACCCTGGACAGGTTGCCACACACACACACTCACACTCACTCCTATGGGTAATTTAGAATCACCAATCAATCTAACACATGTTTTTGGACTGTGGGAGGAACCCGGAGAACCCGGAGTAAACCCACACAAGCACGGGGAGAACATGCAAACTCCACACAGAAAGACCCCTGCTTGGGAATCAAACCCAGGACCTTCTTAGAAATATATTTTTTTTATTTAATAAAATCTAAATAAATAATAAAATATAAAATCTGTGTGTTTTTAATTATGTATAATACATAATTTGTTGCATTAAATGCATATGTAAAAAATATACATATCTGATACAATCTTGTACTTACACAATATCTTGTGACACATATTTATAATTAGATAAGAAATTTGGTATTTAAATATAGAGAAAAATGTGATTAGTTATACATTAATTAGATTAGATTAGTTACAATAAACAACAACAACTTTTTATTTTTGCATTTATTTATTTGTTATTTCTCATAGATGAAAAAGTATTTTTTTTTTTTACCTTTTTAAAATTGTATTTGCATTTAAATTATGTACAAACTTTAATAATTATGTAAAAAATTATCTTTAAAAATACTTTTCATTCATAAGGTTGTAACTTAGAAAAATTAATCTGCTTAATCAAAATGATTTGATTTCTAAATAGTTTTTTCCACCACATACACAGCACAACATGCGGTAGAAAGGCTATTGCTGAGTAAAAACATTCAATTAACAATTCAGGAAAAATATAATTAAAAATTAAATCAGATAAATAAAATAAAATAATAATATAATAATAATTTATAACAATAAAAAAAGGAAATGAGTGGCATTTTAAATAAACTGGTTCCATACAGTCAACGGAAATATGAATGCAATTAGATGTTAATATATATAATATATAAAGAGTTAATTATGTTCAGTGTTCCAGCTGTTAATAAGTCTTCAAATTCCTTAAGTTAAAAAAAACACGTTTCAGTTTAATTCTAATTAATGTCAGTTTCATTTAGGGTTTTTTTGACACACCTTTATAATTATATTTTCCAGTCATCTTTAAAGTCAGTATAAGTGAGAGGATGATTATTGCATTAACACACCCTAAACACACACCGCAGAAACGACCTCCAGGCTACAAACTGAACATTTTAAACCAGGCAGATGTGTATATTTCATCATTTTTTTGAGGATTTGTTACAAAAATAATACAAATGAAATGATTGAATGTGAACTAAGAAGACTGTCTCCCTCTGCTGGTGGCGGTGAATCACAGCGTCACACATCATTAAGAAGAAGAAGAAGCCTTTTTTGTCACATATATATATTACCACACATATCTGTGATATTATCTGTGATAAGCAGACCTGAAGCCATGAAAGGGTAAGGGCCTTTATCAAAGGTCCAACAATGGTAGCTTGGTGGTGCTGGAGCTGGAAGCACAATCTTCTCTTACATACTTGGCTGAAATAACAGAAGTTCTAGATCTTGAGTGACCTCACTGGCCACAAAAAAACTGGTAGATCACTTAGTGTAAAACAACACAGTTGTGTGTGTGCTGTTTTTAAAGTCTAAAAAAAAATCTGGGTGTGGAGCAAAATGAAGACTGACCATGAGGTCATGAATCAGTGGTACAAAGGTCAAAAGTGCATAAAAACTCATTTTTCTCACCACCATCATCTCAAGCAACCAAGAGCTTTGGTCCTGTTTTTTCATTTAAGCCAATAAATCAGGTATAAATATATCGTTTTCTAAACATTTCACTGTTTTTTTTTTAAGCCCAGGAATTCATCGAGCAGGCAGTCAAGCATGCAGGGAATCACACACAGGTCTGGTCTGGACTTGTTCCCGGAGCTCATTTCCTCACGTCTGCCTGTGCTTACGGGATCACTGACCTCTGTTGCTCGGCTTACCCTGTTTAACGTTATACACACCGTATAATTAGCATAAACATTATTATTATCGTGTCACGCTGAATGATTTCATTCTTTCCAAATGTACTTACTGTTATTCAAAACCTCAATTCAACTTTTGGGACTGAATACAAAGTTTAATCCTGACATCGCTGATGAACGCATACGGCGTACAGAGCTGCTGTTGGAGTTTATTACCTGGGTTAGAATGGATTCAGTGGCAGGAAGTTTGAAGAGAATTCTACAGAGCACAGTTCATTTTCGGGTTTTTTTTTTCATATTTTACGATATTGTCTGAGTTTCTCTTTTTCGCATTTTGGAAAAATTAATTCTGTTCCTTGTGTCATTTTAGCATCTTTATAGTGTTTCTCTGACCATTTAAAAAATGGTTTCGGGTTTACTCTCAAGTTATCCTGGTTATTTTCTGGTGTATTCTTGTCTTTTCCATCCAGCTTTATACTTTTTTTTACTATATCATGCGGCTACGCTCATGGTATTTTCAAGGTGTGTTTCTGTTGTAGTTCTTTTGTATTCCTGACTCTGGTCGT
This sequence comes from Bagarius yarrelli, assembly GCA_005784505.1. Classification (NCBI taxonomy): domain Eukaryota; kingdom Metazoa; phylum Chordata; class Actinopteri; order Siluriformes; family Sisoridae; genus Bagarius; species Bagarius yarrelli. The sequence continues at coordinate 1,275,058 of VCAZ01000116.1, read as the reverse complement.
TTTCTTCTTCTTTATAAGTATAAGTATATTCAATTCATTGTCATTGTGCAAGGTACGTGTACAGAGCCAATGAAATGCATTTTTCGCATATCCCATCTTAGTAAGTTGGGGGTCAGAGCGCAGGGTCAGCTATGATACAGCGCCCCTGGAGCAGGAGGGGTTAAGGGTCTTGCTCAAGGACCCAACAGTGGTTGACTTGCCGGAGGTGGGGCTTGAACCCAGGTGTTTCTGGTCTGTTGTCTTCATGGTATTTTTTCTATGATATCCCAATGATATTCTTCTTTCTGTTGACTCCCTTATAGACACATTTTATTATCAATGTTCCTAACTGTGTAAATTCTATCTACGTACCTACCTGCCTACCTACTTACCTACCTACCTACCTATCTACTCACCTACCTATCTAGCTAGCTATCTGTTTGTCTGTCAACATTCAAATTCCTAGCGGTGATATTTTGTAAATTTATTGAAAATAATGATTAAAACTCTAAAAATAGTAAATGATAAAGACTAAAAAGAAGCAGTTAGTCTGGACTCAGAGCATGCACACGCACACACACACACACACACACACACACACACATAAAACCCCAAACTAAACTATGGTTATCATCTTGTCCACTCCTGCCTGTAAATCAACGTTTTTATGTTTTAATCTGTTTTTCTCTCAGTGCACGCTCTCTCTCTTTATCTCTCTATCTCTTTCTTTTTTTTCTCTTTCTTTCTCTCTCGCTCATTTTCCTCCTTTGGTTATGAACACACATCTTTCCCAGCCCCTTGGGGCCATCAGGAACTTGTACAACAATCAAAGCCAAAAAGATAAAAGTGAACATCCATCCAAACCGTCCCACCTGTACGGACCACCAGAAACACACACACACACACACACAGACATAGACACACATACATAGATCCCCCTGTGTTTCCAGGAGCCTGTAATTAAAGCGTGAGTGCTGTGTTACCCAGCCAAGTGTGTATTATTAGCGGTTCTTATCTTTTTTTGCAGGCGAGGCTCAGATCACCTGCAGCAATCGTTCACACCTGCAACTGCACCCTTCATCTTCATCATCATCTTCCTCCTCAGCCAAGAAAGTGTGTGGGAGCTTAACCACGTTTTCACCCGAGGCTTTGGTTTGCACCTGAAACACAAGCGCTGATGTACACACCGCAATAAAGCTATTTCATATCAGGTACAAATTAATTCAGTATAAAGCAAGGGTATTTAACATAAAAAAGACATAAATACTACAAGAATACTGACGTAAAACAATGTTTCAAAATCTTTTTCAGGCAAAGAAAAGAATGAATATATAGACAGAATATAAAAATCAAGTATCTGACTGTGTACAATGATTTATTTTGTCTCAGCTCATTCTACACATCCACTTTTGTTAAGATTCTCATCTGTTTTAGGTTTTGGGTCTTTCTCTTATATTAATTTCCAGTGGTTCTATGGTCACGTCCTTAAAATTTCCTGGCTGCTTTCTGGTTTGTCTTAAAGTTTTTGGCTTAATATATTTTCTGAATGCGTTATACGAATTTAAATGTGTAGGTTTAGGTTAATGTTAATCATACAACATTTACCTCCAGCCCAGTAACCTAAATGGTGGAGCATTATTTTAAGAGCATTATAAAAGCATGGTACTTAGGCAAAGGTTACGGTTACTGGTACTAAGGTTAAAGTTATTGTTACTGAGGTAAAAGTTAGTGTTATTGAGGTGAAAGGTAGTGTTATAAAGGTAAAAGTTAATGTTAGTTAGGTAAGTTACTGTTAATGAGGTAAACGTTAGTGTTACTGAGGTAAAAGTTAGTGTTATGGAGGTGAAGGTTAATGCTAGCCAGGTATGTTACTTTTACTGAGGTAAAAGTTAGTGTTACTGAGGAAGAAGTTAGTGTTAATGAGGTAAAAGTTAGTTTGAGTGAGGTATAGGTTAATATTTGTTAGGTACATTACTGTTACTGAGGTAAAAGTTACTGTTACTGAGGTAAAAGTTACTGTTACTGAGGTAAGTTACTGTTACTAATAAAACGTTAGTGTAACTGAGTTTAAAGTTAGTGTTACGGAGGTAAAGGTTTATGTTACTGAGGTAAATGTTAGTGTTGCTGAGGTAAAAGTTAGTGTTACTGAGGTAAAATTTGGTGTTACTTAGGTAAGGGTTAATATTAGTGAGGTACATTACTGTTACTGAGGTAAAAGTTAGTGTTACTGAGGTAAGGTACTGTTACTAAGAAAAAGTTTGTGTAACTGAGTTTAAAGTTAGTGTTACTGAGGTAAATGTAAGTGTTGCTGAGGTAAAAGTTAGTGTTACTGAGGTAAAATTTGGTGTTACTTAGGTAAGGGTTAATATTAGTGAGGTACATTACTGTTACTGAGGTAAAAGTTAGTGTTACTGAGGTAAGGTACTGTTACTAAGAAAAAGTTTGTGTAAATGAGTTTAAAGTTGGTGTTACAAAGGTAAAGGTTAATGTTACTGAGGTAAATGTTAGTGTTACTGAGGTAAAAGTTAGTGTTACTTAGGTAAGGGTTAATAGTGAGGTACATTACTGTTACTGAGGTAAGTTACTGTTACTAAGAAAAAGTTAGTGTAACTGAGTTTAAAGTTAGTGTTACGAAGGTAAAGGTTAATGTTACCGAGGTAAAACTTAGTGTTACTAAGGTAAAGATTACTGCCCTTACGAAAATCTGATAGATAATCATTTATCAAAATACAGTAAATTAAATAATAATTAATATATTGAACATATATATGTACATATAAATGCTTCAAATGTTTTAAAATAAAAAATGACAGCCGTTTGAAACAAAGCGCCACACTGTAAATCCGAATGTTGTCTTTGCTTACTGTTAACAGTCAGGTTATCTTGACTAAACGTTACTTGAAGTGTTGCATTTTGGGTCTGAAAACGATTTGATTTGCATATATTGCCAAATGTTTTGAGGTAAAAGTTACTGCTACTGAGGCAAAGGTTACTGTTACTACAGAAAGGTTGATTTTACTGAGAAAAGTTACTGTAACTGAGGTGAAAGTTACTGCTACTGACGTTAAGGTTACTGTTACTGAGGGAAACATTACTGTAACAGAGTTATACATTACTTAGTTAAAGGTTACTGTTACTAATGCAAATGTTAGTTCACAAAGTTCATTCTTCATCAAACTAACATTAAAGATCTAATTAAAGTGCAAAAACGAAATTCCTAACAAACAACCTAATTAACCTGAGCATTTTAAAAAGTATTGTATTGAGGTCAGACACATTACCACAAGAAAGGTGTGTGCTGTAGTTTGCTTTTTTTTGGCTAAGATACCTGTGAACATTATGGCTAATTACTGCTAACTGTAATATAATAAAGTAATTTCATCATTAACGAGTTCACAAAGCTGTTAATTCTTACCTTGAAGATGGTTCTTATTATATAAATATAATTTATATAAAATTTTATAAAAACTGAAATTTTCTTTAAAATCATGTGGTCACTTACTATCATTTTTAACATATGCATTGCAGCTTCTACTTACAAACATTACCTACATATTTAACATTGTTTAGGAATGGTGTCCTTTTAACTTTAAAAGGTACTAGTAGTCAGTTACTAGTTATGCGTAATCTTTTTTTCCATTACCTAATGTAAGTTAGTGTCATTTCTGCTCATTTTTATGAGCTAGTTAGTATTACTTTAGTAGTACATTTCTTCTTTTAATTTTGCTCAAAATAGTTTTGACCCTATGATTATTCTTTGTTATTACCTAATATTTTTTGGTATAGTTTGAATATACACAGAAGAATATTCTCCAGTTGTGTATGTGTTCTGGTGGCTTGAGAGATGTTTCTGAACTCGAAGAAACAGGTTTGTGATATGACAAATGCTTAAGGGCAAAAAACTCATTAAGGTACCTGTTTGAAGCCTGTGCAAGCCTCCAGCAAAAAAATTCCTCACATTGCTCTCCTGAGCACAGCACAAACAAAGTGTTGTTTTAACACTGTAAGGTTTCTGTGGGAGTGTGTGCACATGTAGGTGTGTGGGATTTTAATATGCAACCTTAGATTGGCTTTTACAGTAGGCTAATTTAAAGCAAATTCGAACAAGTAATTAGCAAAGCTGCTAGATGTTAGCATTATTGATTAGTTAAGTTTAACAGTTTTCTTTAGTTTAATGGGTTTCAGGAAGTTAACATGCATCAATAGTTTAGAGTTAAGCGTCTTTTTAAAAACTAAAAACTTAGCAAAACATGCTGGAAAAAAACAGCTTGAAAAATGTTCCACATAAAAGTCATTTTTGTAGTTTCAAATAACTACAAAATTTTATTTTAGAAAATAATACTAAGCTCTTGTAAATGCCTTTATTTTGTCACATATATGATATTCTTTTTTCGCATATCCCATCTTAGTAAGTTGGGGTCAGAGCGCAGGTTCAGCTATAATACAGAGCCCCTGGAGCAGGAAGGGTTAACGGTCTTGCTCAAGGACCCAACCTTCGTTGGCTTGCCAGTGGTGGGGATTGAACCCAGGTGTTTCTGGTCTTTAGATTAACAACTGTCAGTGGTTGGCTTGCCTCCTAAAATAAGCTAATCTGACTTTTTAATTTTTAAACAGATTTTATGTCAACGATATAACAAGCTAGCATAAGCTAATTTGACAAGATTTCTTAATGGATGTGCTTAAAGCTTTTATAGGATGCTGGCTAACCCAAGCTAACAAGACAGGATTTCTCTCAGGCTTATTGTTTACCACTTAAGGCCAATCAGAGTGTAAAATGTATTGACACTTACTATCTCATTGGTCTATTCCTAAAAAATATTTTTAGATATTGTTTTTTCTCAAAATCTTTTGTTCATCCCACCATCATTGTGTTTTTTAAAGAAAATAAAAACACCTTTGCCAAACAATCCATAATAAACTTCTTTACATTTATGAAAAAAACATAAAAAAATAAATAAACCACAAAACGATTGATAAGAGCATGATAAGAAAGAGAGAGAGAGAGAGAGAGAGAGAATGAAAGAGAGAAAGGTAAAAATGATGGATTTAACACCATTTTACCATTCTGCACGTTTCCATGTTTACAGCTGCAGTAATAGCGCGGAAAGTGTGAGCAATCTTTTCTCTCTCTCTTTTCCTCTCCTTTAAAAAATATGCTTTAATCTGCAACAGTGAGGTGGTGTATTTGAGTTGAGCTTCATTTCTAAATGAACTCTGAGGTTTGAGGTTCTGCTTAATAACAATTTCTAATATTAGCTGTAGCGGCAGACAGGGCCACAGACCGAGACTTGCAGATCTATGACGCATGAAGGAGGTCGGCCCGAGGCTTTCGCTGCTTTATTTCTGTCAGAGAGAGAAAAGAGAAAGAGAGAGGGAGAGAGATAGAAGAAAGTAAAGCGGGAGAGAGAAAGAAGTAAGAAAAGGACAAAAAAGGCAAATAATAGGAGAAAGGAGAGAGTGAACATAGCGAGGAAAAGAAAGAAAAAAACAAACAAAAAAAAAGCCTGAAAAAGAAAGAGATTTGAGAGAAACACAGATAAAGACGAGAAATAAAAATACATTTCCATTCAGTGCTAGCAAGCTAATATAAGTTTACCATCTCAGATTGTTTAAAATCTACAGTTCTGGCTAAAATAAGCTAACCTGAGAAGATTTCTGAGAGGATGTGTGTTCACCGATAACTAGCTAGCAGCAGCTAAACTCACAGTGGACCTTTCTAAATTAATTAGGTAGGGATGGAGTTTTAAAGTTTATTACTTGTAAAATAATATACAAAATTGTGTTTCAAACATTACAAGTAGATATTAAAATCTTCTATAAAAAAAATCACCCAAATTTTGTATTTAACTAAAATGTATGATTTTTATTATTAAAAAGATCCTGCCCTCTCTCAACAATGAGGCACACAAGTGATTGGCTTTTTTAGGGAAATACCCATCATGTCTGCAGTAAAAAGTTGTAAATCAAAAAGATGAATAAATGAAACTTCAGCCAAAAATAATTTTGGTGTGGTCCCAAAAAAAGCCCTATAATTTCAATCTGAAGCATCTCTAGCATCTGTAGGCTGGAAGCTGTCATTAGTGTGGATTGGAATAAATGATGACGTAGTGTGTGTGCATGTGTGTGTGTTTGTGTGTTTGGCTGGCGCTCTTTAAATGATGTCAAGTTGTAGCTGGTATTTGAAACCAAACAGAACAGTAGTCAATGAAAACACAAACACATGTTCATAAGTTTGCCTACGATTTATAGAAAAGATAAGAAAATATAAAAGAAGACAATGAAAAAAGACAGTTCTAGTAGCACTCTGTGTTCTGTGAAAACCGCATAAGGTTCTCGACTCTGCCATTTACGCCATTAACCTTCATTATAGACGACCCCGAGCACTTGCGTGAAGCTGCTTTCTCATGACTGAATGAAACCTAAGAGGACGGACAGATGGGCCGGATAAAAGAAAACCAAATCAGAAAACTGTTTGCAGGACAAATGATGGGGTACAAAGTCTAAGATCATACAGTAACACAGACCACACCAAAGAGCACCAAATGTTAGCTTTGGGCCATTGTGGGTTTTATTTTTTTTTTAATGACCTTTTTTTTTTTCTTTTTTTTTTTTCTTTAAACCCCTTAAAAACTCACTTAAACCAAAGGTAATCGATCATCCGAAATAAATTCGGTGGTGAAAATTGGTGGTGTTATTCCTGCATCGGAGCCATGAGGAACGATTTTTTATCATTTTGTAACACGTGCATCCTTTCATTTATCATTTAGTTGAGCAGTTAAAGGCTTAAAGGCCCAACAGAGGCAGTTTGGTGGTGCTGGGATGAACCCGAACCCACGGACCACCCACGTTCTTCCAATCAGCAATGCAACACTTAAAATTGCTTAATTAATTTTTTTTTAATTCAAATATTTAATTTGACCTGTTATTATTTTATTATTTATTATTATTAACAAATTCAATGAATATAATATTACAAGTATAATATTCTGGTATTAAAAAACAAATATTGTGTTGATAATAAGTTTATTATTATTATTATTATTATTATTATTTATCTACTATTTATTTATATATCACCAAACCCTTTTTATTACTGTTTTAGCATTATATATTTTGATAACATTTCTATTATATACAATAGTCTATAGTGTTATATAGTAATTAAATATTTTAATTAAAATATTAGATTGTAAATTGTTTAGTTTTTGTCCAACTTTGTCACTACTAAAGAACCTAAACATCTTCAGCTCTGCTACCTCCAACACTGTCGCTTGTCTCTTCCTCAGTGTCGCTGTCTCTAAACCCTACAACATAACAGCTTTCTCTCACCACTGTCTTCTATACACTTTCCCTTGATTCTCACTGATATTCTTCTGTCAAAAATCACTTCTTTATCTATTTCTCCTCCTCTGGACTGGCGACCCTGAGCACTTAAACTGCTGTACTGTGTTCACCCCTTCACCCTGTAATCTCACTGTTTAATTTGACTGACCTTTATTCCTCTTCTCTCCAGAGCAAACCTCCACCCTTACCATGTTGTTCTCCATCTGCTCTCTGCTCTCACTACAGATCATCTGCAAACATTATTGTCCAAGGAAATTCCTGTCTGATCTCATCTGTTTACCGGTTCATCACTATAACAAACAAAAAGGAGTTTAGAGTCGATACCTGATGCAGTCCTACTCCTATTTTTAACTCCCCTGTCTGCACACTTCACCACCATCATGCTCCTCTTATACATGTCCTGCACTACACTGACATCCATCTCTGCTACTCCTGACTTCCTCAAGCTGTTCCAAAGCTCATCTCTCGAAACACTATTATATTATTTCTCCATGTTTGATCGTCTCTGTGCTACTTCAGTACTACTTCAATATTCTCATAGCAAAAATAGCATCTGTTATGCTTTTTCCAAGCCTTAAGATGCAATTTTAGCTCTGAGAATGCTAGTTTTATATATTTTTTATTATTTGTAAATTTATCGGTATTTGTATACAATACAATAAACATTCTATTTCTGTGTTGTTAAATAATATTACAATGATTATAATAAAATTAGTTTTTAAAATAATTTTTATAACTTACGTACCCCCTTTACCAGCCCTTGAAGATGATGTTATTGAAATCAATCTAAGTTTAAAACAATCGTAAGACAATGCTAGGTGTGTCTGGACTAATCTGCATGGAGAATTCCGTAATAGATCAGACACGCGGCTTGTCGTGTCTTACTTGCATCTCACTCACACCAGGGATGAAAGCGAGGGGGAAAAACCCAGAGTTAAAGGTGACTTTGAGGATACTTTTGTTCTTTAAGCGGCCCATTTGAGGTAATCGTCCTGAAGGCCGGTGCTGTTATGCGCAGGGGCATGAAAAAAGCTAAAAAAAAAGCCCCAGCAGACTTTTCAGAGAGATTCTGGGAAGAAGCCACATCAGTCAGGACGATCAGAACTCATATCCCAGCCACCATCTTACACAGAGTCTTAATGTGTTTACTGAAGATTATTACACATATCGAAGTGAGACCGGGCCTACGGGTCGGTATTGAAACGTGTGTCGCAAATCCAGAACAACGATCAAAGTGAAGCACTCTGGCTTTGTGGCTGAGAACCGGAGCGTGACGGGGGTTAAGTGCTGAGATTTTGCTGACGAGCTTCTAAAAAGAGACTGGAGACGTGTTTGTGTTGGCGCACCAGGGTTACGACGGGGATGTGGGGAGGTGCATGAGGCAACACAGGAATAAGATAAGGGTTCAGTCTGAAATCGCATACATCCCTACTATATAGTAGGTCGAAACTGAGTGCGTGAGATGAGTGAATTTTTCTTGTACACAAAAAAGTTCTCAGATGATCTACTACTTCCACCCTAATTTTGAAGTACACATATGTTATACACTTTACTGTAGAAATAGTGGAAGACTGGAACGCGGCACTTTTTTAAGTCTTTGCTTTATGTGGTTAGATTGTCCTTGATTAACATCATCCAACATTATAAACATTATCAGACTTTAAATTCACGCTGCTGTGACGTCGTATGTCATGTGACAACATCATGGTGGATGTATCAATATGGTGGATGTAGTACATCCGAATTTTATTCATATTATTTATAATAATACTATGTGGTACATACTTTTTAAACTGGCAGAAAGTACATACTTACATAAATCTAGTACATACTTAAGTAGTATAAGATTTCAGATGGAGCCGAAGCCGTAATTCAATTAGGAATACAAAGATCACATGTCAACTTAAAGAGCAGTTAGCGAGAAGAAATGTGCAGGAACTCAAGCGAAAGAGGTTATGGTTCAGTGTTCAAACAAATGTGTGTGTGTGTGTGTTCGTGTAAGAGAAAGAGAGTGCAGACTTAGTAAGCCCAGTCTGGTCCTGGAGACAGGGAAACATTACATTTCTGGCATTTTGGCAGAAAGTCCAAAGCAAAGAAATGTACCTCCATCTGAGCAGTTGAGGGCCTTGCTAAGGGGCCCAGCAGTGGAAACCTGGTGCTGGGAACTGAAAGCATGATCTCATCTGCAGCAGTCCATCACGTTGACCACTGAGATATAACTTTCCCTCTAAGGGCAAGAAAGAGGGAGGGTTAAAGAGAGAGTAAGAGCAAATGGAGAGTCAGAAGGAGCAAAAGAGAGCAGAAGAGAAAGAGTAAAAAGAGTTAGAGAGAAAAAGATAGATAGAGAGAGAGAGGGAATAAGTAAGTAAAAAGGAGAAAGAGAGAAGAAGAAAGAAGGAAAGAGAGAAAGAGGGACAGAGAGAGTGAGCCAGAGGGAGAGTAAAGAGTAAAAGTAGTAAAAAGTAGAAAAAGTAAAAAGAAAGAGTAAGAAGGAAAAGAAAAATGAGAAAAAGACATATAGAGAGTAAAGGAGCAAGAGTAAAAAGAGTGAAAGAGATAGAGAAAAATAGATAGAGAGTAATAACTTTGGATGTTTTTTTGAAAAAAAATAACAAACATCTGATCAAATCATCAGATTTATTTCTATTCCTCTCTCTCTCTCTCTCTCTCTCTCTCTCTCTCTCTCTCTTACTATTACTCTCTCTTTCTCTTTCTCTCACTCTCAACCTTACTTTCTCTTTCTCTCTCCCTCTTTCTCTCTCTCAACCTTACTTTCTTTTTCTCTCTCCCTCTTTCTCTCTCTCTCTCTCTTTCTTTCTTTCTCTCACCCTTACACTCTCTTTCTCTCCCTCTTTCCCTGTCTCTCTCTCTCTCTTTCTCTCTCTCAAACTTACCCTCTCTTTCTCTCCCTCTCTCTCTTTCTCTCCCTCTCTCTCTCACCCTTAACCTCTCTCTCTCAATTTCTCTCTATCTTTCTCTCACCCTTACTCTTTCTTTTTCTCTCTCTCTCTCACGTCATTACATTGTTGCTAAAGCAGTAACATCAGTAACAGCAGTGGTGTACCAAGGGTTTCAGTCAGGGCCTTCAGTGTAAATCACATACACACGTCTTACACATCCCTGTTACAGCTAATGCAGCTATATGCTAATAATGTGTGAATTATGCACAAACTGACGTTAAATGGCTCTCGGAGCTCTGATGTTTAGGCGCTGCCTTGATGAAGCTGTTCAGTCTGTCAAAGTCAGAATTATTCCAAGTCCTTTTACCCAAATTAAAAAGGAAATAAACAACAAAATAGCTTGTTGTGCTCGGAGCTAACTGGTAGCCACTTATAGATGCAGTCTTTGAACTAGCACCTAAACAAGGTCTAGTGTAGCGGTGACGGTAAAAACTGTCTTTTTATTGGGTTTCACTTTTATACCATTGAAGTTCCAGACGAACGCTGTGGGTAGCACTGTGCACGTCACTACACCTGGAGGGCGGGCTGTCACTGAACGTCAAAATTTGATTGGCTGTCATATATTTCATCTAAAGGCTAACACTATCTGTAGCACTATCTGCTGGAGTCTAGCCAAGCTGTCTCTGAAAGGGTGAAAGACAGGAGGGGACACCCTGTACAGGTCACCAGTCTATTACAGGGACACACACACACACACACACACACTCCTATCACTCAGTCTAACATACATGTTTTTGGACTGTAGAAGGAAACCAAAGAAACCGGAGCAAACCTACGTAAGAACCCACAGGGAGAACATGCACACTCCACACAACAAGACACCTGTCTGGGAATCAAACCCGGAACCTTCTTGCTGTGAGGCAACCATGCTAACCACTAAGCTGGCGCCGGGGTGTTGTGTAACTTTTTTTTTTTTTTTTTCCGTTTCTAGTCTCTAGTCTTCTAGTTCTTTTCTTTCTCTCTCTCTCTCTTTTACTTGTCCATCTTTTCTTTCTTATTGTCCCCAGTCTCTCGTCTCTTTCTTTCTCTTTGCTCTTTTCACTGTTTTTCTCCCTCTCGTTTCTTTGCTCTATCCCTCCCTAAAGTCAAACTTTTTTTTTACCCGTTCTGTCTTTGACTATTGTTATTTTCTTTCTTCTCCCCTAAATGATTCTTTTCTGGTAATCTGTTTCTCTTTTACTCCATTATATTCTTTATTTTTTCCTAACCTCTTCTTCATCTGTCCATCTTTTTCTCAACATTTTTAAGAAAATATAACCCGACAGGTGTGCGCTGCACCGTTCTCTGCGTGTGTGTGTGAGTGTGTGAGGGGGAATTTTTCCTCTACAGGCCGAAACAGCGGCGCTAATTACAGCTGAGCCGCTCGGTTCGCTCCCACAGAGAGATGAAACGCTCGTCCTTCATCCCTCACTCACTGATCTGCACTCTGCACTTTAGATCCAAACACACACACTTACTCACACACACTTACTCACGCACACACTCACTCACACATACACTCGACATCAGGACTTGCGTTAAAGAGCAGATGAAAGGTTGACTAATCTTATGTACATATACACACTACTCCGTCTGACAGCACTAATGGAGCATCAGAATGATAAAAAAACATTAAGAACATCTGGAAGCAAGAATACACACACACGCACACACACACACACACACACACAGTGTTTTTGCTTTGCTAATAGACACAAGATTGCACAGCTGGTAGCAGTAAACCCACTGCACTCTCTCTACTCTCCCTCCCTCCATTTCTCTCTCTCTCTCTTTGTCTCTCTTTTTATTTCTCTCTCTCTCTCTCTCTCTCTGTCAATCTCGCCTTTTGTCTTTCTTTCTGTCACACTCTCTCTGTCTTCCTCCGTCTCTATCTGTTTGTTTCTCTCTGTGTCTGTCTCTCAATCTTTCTCTCTCTCTCTATGTTTTCTGTTTTTCTCTCTCACTCTCTCTTTCACTTCGTTTCTCTCTCTGTCTCTCTGTGTTTTTCTTCCCTTTCTCTAAATCTATTTTTCTTTTTCTTACTTTCCATTAATTTTTCCCAAATCCTCTCCCTCTGTAACTTTATTTTTCTTTTTCATCCTCATTTCATCCTTCCTTCTCTCTCTTTACTTACTTTTTTGTGTCTCTTTCACTTTTTCCTTCTCTCCTCTCTCAATCTATTCAGTCTTGACCCCTCTATTCATCACACCTTCTTTTTTTTTTCTTTGAATGGCAGTTTCTTTCTTCCCTATCTCCAATATATACCTTAATATTTCTCTTTTTTTCCTCTTTATTCTTATCCTTATTCTTCCTTCATCTCTAGTTTATTAATTTATTAGTTTCTTTCCTTCATCTAGCTGTCTTTCTTTGTCCTTTTTTTCTTCTTCCATTTCAGCGAGAACGACATTTAAACAGACAGATGGACAGTTAAATAGAAAGACAGGCAAAGAGAGACACACAAATTAACTAATAGACAAACGGGACAGACAGACCAACAGAGACACACTGAGAGACGGACAGGCAAAGAGACAGACAGGTGGACCAAAGGAAAGACAGACAGGTGACCAGACAATCATAGATACAAATGGACAAATAAATAAATGGACAAACTGAAAGACCAGACATGAAACAGTCATACAGACAGATACAGTGATACAAAGACAGAAAGACAGTTTTCATACATCACTGTGAAAATGTCCAGAAAATGTCCCCAATGTCCAGTTTAATCGTTCATAAGTAAGCGGACACACATTAAAAATCTCGTTCTTTTTATTTAAGTATGTTCTTACATTAATTTCTAATGTTTCAAATTTAAAATCAAACAGTCCAGAAAATCTGATAGCCAATAAAAACGTTTCTCACAGATTTACAACCAAGACCATAAAAATAAAGTTTATCCAACACATTAAAAACGATTCTTCTTTATTACTATAATCTAATTTAAATTAAAGCTGTAGTTTGTGCTTTTATTTTTAAAAAAGGCGCCACTGAAGCCGCCACACGCTAAAAATTCAGCATGCAAAGTTTTCCCAAAGACCGGCGCGAATATGGCAGCAACCGGATACGACGTGATGCACCACGAAGTTGTTGCTAGCAGATCGAAATGTTTTATGATACTGTATTTACTCCCACAGTGTTTAAGACTTAATACTTACATTTGTTAGCGTTCTGAATCAAACGTTAAAATAAAACTATAGACGCTAAACCTATCCAGTGATGACGCAAATCAGGCAGCTTTCCATTTAATGTTAGTTTTATATTCTTTTAAGTCACAGTCCGATATATTAGCTTCTTTTTCATCAGTCCTTTGTCCGATTGTTGGAGTTCGTAAGAATGCTAATCTTCTTCAAATTTAGATTTCACTCATCACGCACAAAATTACAGGCAGTACGAGATGCAGGCAGACATTTTATACACCTGTTCATGCTTAGACAAAAGATAAGGGAAAATCTGAGATAAAAAAAAAAAAATAGGATTAACACAAGTATAAGGGGTTAAAAATATAAGAAAATAAACTATATTATTCTTTAGTAATAGGAAAATATTTGCTCAATACTGTGTCAACATGGGGGCAAAAAAAAAGGAATAAGGAATATTAAAAAAATAAAAACTATAGCACAGCTGGCCTTGCACAAGGGCCCCACAGTGGTAGTGTGGTGGTCTCAGTGGTTGAACTACCGATTGAAACAACTTAAACACTGAGCTACAAATTCCAATTTTATATTAAGTTTGTGTTTTCAGATCAGTGTGACGGCACCTTTGAGGATGTGCAGAACCCGAGTTTAAATATAAGAGAACTTTTCTGAGGTAAAATACTTTTAAAAGGATACTTAAAAGTTTGGAATGCTTTACCATATAAATGAACTGAAGTTAAGATTTAGATATCAGCTTTAACTTCCTCACAACATTCTGTTTATTCCCTCATACAGGACGCCTGTAGTGTGAGTGAGGATAGCGGCTAGCGAGTTAGCATCGAAAAGAAAACTAACCAATGAAAAAATATAACTAATGGCAGAAAAATGTAGAAATCTAAAGTTTTTTCCTGACACCGTGGGGCATCACAAGCTGGTTAGATTGTGCTGGTTTTCTTTTTCTTGCTTTTTTCCTCTGTAAAAAAACACAAACACAGATGTCATTTTTAGACATTAAAAATAAAAATACAAAAGAATACGAATAATTAAAAATTGTAAAAACACCACTGACCAGTTCTGACCACAAAAAATCTACTGAGAGACAGATGAAAGGACAGAAAGACAGATGGAGTGGCAGGAAGACAGATAAAAGGACAGGGAGACAGATGAAAGGACAGAGCGACAGATGGAGAGACTGAGAAAGTGACGGACAGACAGACGATGCAGATAGGAAAATGGACAGAAAGATAGCAAAAGGCCAGACAGAGACATTAAGAGGCGAACAGGCAGATATGGATCGGACACATCATGGACAGAGAGACAGATGCGCAAAAAAGACAAAGAGGTAGGTAGACAGAGACAGACGGAAAGATGAACAGACAGACAACACAACATGCAGATGGACAGAACAGACAGAAGAATGTAAGAATGCAAACTGAAGTCTGAAATTTTCTTATGCATTTTTTTAATATTCATTATCCTAAAAAAAAATTCCTCAAAGATTTAAAGTTTGGACAATCTTCCACACTGTCGCTTTAACATTCATCAATGCTGAAATAAAGCGAACCAGAACTATTTATCCTCTTGATATAAAACTGAAACTCCGGGAAGAACACGCAGCTCATCATTTAAACCAGGACTAACACAAGATTCATGTCTCCTCTAACACGATAAAGATGTGACACTCCAGTTGATTCTGATCCACATTTTCCAGGATGACAAACACGATGGACGTCCCCGCCAACATCAAATAAAAATGTCTAATTGACTGAAACTGTGCTGAAATCAGACTCACGCTTCAATCGGCCTCCCGTGACAGAAAACATGCGAAGAAAAAGTGAGTCACGTGACACAAAACTGGTCTGAATTACGCTGACAGGGATTACTGCATCCACAAAAAACGGCAGCGTGGATAACGAAGTGTGTCAAAATGATGAATAATAATAATAAAGCACATAGTGATGAATAACGATTTACCTGCAGGATTGGTTTCCGTTGGTTTTTTACTTATTTATATACTTATTTATATATATAATATAATAATAATAATAATAATAATAATAATAATAATATAATAATATAATGATGATGATGCTCATGGAATCATACAGACAATTCACCATTCACCCCTTTAAAACTTAAACATTACACATCATGAATGTAGATAAAACAATGCCTAGTGAAAGTGTGTGTGTGTGTGTGTGTGTGTGTGTGTGTGTGTGTGTGTAAGCGAGTTAATGACTTTACTTAGTTGTGGTAAGTGGGACTTGGGCTTGTTAAAGCATGCTGGGAAACTCAATACCTGGAAAGTACCAGAGCGTCTGGGATAAAAAAAGGCACAACACACACAGAAGTGTGTACAGGTCTGTAGTCATACTTATACACACATGTAGAATTCTATTAGACAGAACACACACACACACACACACACACACACTAACCATAACCATAGTCCTGTACATGGTTCATTAAGATGCTTCAAAATGAAACCATTTGATTTTCTAATTTTAATTATATAATAAAAGTATTTATTACACATGTAATTACACAACATTCACACACACACACACACACACACACACACACACACACACACACACACACACACACCTGTACTCACACACAGGTTCTCTTACACATTCATTTGTAGGCACACACAAACACACTAGCTTACACATTTTTACACAATGTCACACACTCCAGCTCTCTCTCTCTCTCTCTCACACACACACACACACACACACACACACACCACAATTTAATGCTCACATCCATTAAGCAGCTGCTAAATTTTACACTTCAAAAGGACAACATTTGCATAAAATCAAATCAAAGGTGTCTGAAAACCCATCATATCTCTACTTGTCTGCTTCAACCGGTCTGTCTCCACCTGTCTGACTCTACCTGTTCATCTCAACCGGTCTGTCTCTACCTGTCTGTCTCCACCTGTCTGTTTCTTTCAGTCTGTCCTAATCTGTCTATCTCTATGAGTCTGTCTCCACCTGTCTGTCACAACCGGTCTGTTTCTACTTGTGTGTCTCCACCAGTCCATCTTAACCAGTCCGTCTCAATCAGTCCATCTTCACCTATCTGCCAGTCTCCACTTGTCTGACTTCACCTGTCTGTATCTACCTGTCACTCTCTACCTGTCTGTCTCTTCCTATCCGTCTCTAACTGTCTGTATCCACCCGTCTGTTCCTACCTGTCTGTCTCTACCTTCTGTCTCTTTCTTTCTCTCTATCTCCACTCCTCTCTTGCCCTCTCTTCTTCCCTCCATCCCTCAGCAGGTGTGTTGTTTTTAACTCCTCTCCTGTTACTTCTTCGCTCAGGATAAAAGACTTTGGTGGGGTAATAAGAGGGGACAATGCAGCAATATTCAGCCCCCACCCCCCTCCTTCCTCCCCCTGGGCTGTAACTCTACACTACACATAAGGAAATAAGTAGCCTGAAAACGAGGCAGTAACAAGAGAACAGTAACCAGTGAAAGAAAGAAACAAGAAAAGAAAGAGAGGATTCAGGTTTGTCATTCTGCTAAACCGATAGACGGAATCTCCTCGCATTCACACGCCGGAGCTCCCGCATGCTTACACTCTCGCACTCCCGCACTCTCATATTCCTGCACTCTCGTGCTCCCACTCTCTTACACGCTTACACTCCTGCACTCTTACACTCTCGCATTCTTGCACTCTCACACTCTTACACTCTAACAATAACAGTCTTGCACTCTCGCACTCTTACACTCCTGCACTCTTACACTCCTGCAATCTTACACTCTCACACTCTTGCACTCTCACACTCCAGGCTCTTTGATGAGATGTGGCTGTAAACACGATGCTGTGTTTTTATTAAAGCTTCTGATTTACTGTGTGTGTGTCTAACTGTGTGTTTTATTCCGTTTTATTCTTACACACACTCCCTCTCGCACACTTAATCGCTCTCGCACACACACACACTCCCTCTTGCACACACTTCCCCTCTCGCACACACTCACTCACTCCCTTTCACACAATCTCACTCACTCTTACACACTCGCTTACTCACTCTCGCATACACTCTCGCACCCACACACACTCTTTTGTTCACTCATTTGCTTTCGCACACTGAATCACTCTGGCACACACTCACTTTTGCACAGACACTCACTCTCGCACGCTCACTCACTACCTTTTGCACAGTCACCTCTCTTACGCTTACACTCATTCTTACACACTGTCTCTCTCTCCCCCACAAAAACTCTTAAATACACAGACACACTCACTTTTACACACAAAGGTTCCAAAATACTTACACATTCACACACATTCACTCCCCTATACACACACACACACACTCACTCACTCACTTTCACACAAGCTCTCACACACCTTCAGTCGAGTAGCTTGTACAGTATGTATGGAGAAAAGGGAGGAATCCGGAGGAAACACACTCGTCACAGAGGCTCCCAGCAGGGCATTAGATTATAACACTGCAATAACTCACCGCTTCTGTTTCCGGGTGTAGATAACGATTGCGATCACCATGACGACCAGCGTGACGACACAAACGACGCTGCCCAACACGATCGCCAAAGTGTTATCTATAAAAAATTTTAAAAAACATGACCTGATGCTTATTGGCACTGTTTATTTTGTTATAAATATTAATGAGCAGGGGGCAGTCTTGGGGGCAGTTGGCTGGGGGTGGGAATAGGAGGCAGACCAGGATATTATTAAACACAGACATGATTATTAAAGGAAAAAAAAAAAAACAACAACTGTAAATGAAATAATTATCAGGTACAGGAAGATTACAACTAACAACAAAAATACACAATAAACTGTTATAAAAAGTATTTTTTTGATGATAGTGATGAAGATGGTGATGGTGATGAAAGTGTTGACGGTAATGATATAATGATGACGACGACGATGATGATGATGATGATGATAAAGGTGATGATAGTGATGATGGTGATGGTTATGATAATGGTGATGATGCTGATGATGATAAAGGGGATGATGGTGATAATGGTGATGATAGTGATAAATGATGATGACAGTGATAATGATGATGATGATGATGATAAAGGTGATGATAGTGATGATGGTGATGGTTATGATAATGGTGATGATGCTGATGATGATAAAGGGGATGATGGTGATGATAAAGGTGATGATAGTGATCATGCTGATGATGGTTATGATAATGGTGATGAAGGTGGTGATGATGGTATTGATGCTGATGAAAGTGATGATGGCAATGATATGATGTTAATGATGATGTTGAGTGTTTTCATGACAACAGTAGAAACACAGTTTCCCGTTTCCTTTATCATTCTTACTCTCTCTTTCCCCCTCATGCCTTCATTCACCCCTCAGCTTTCACTCTCTCTTTCCCTCTCATCGTAGAGGAATGTGTGCGTGTGACACGCTTATGCGGGAAAGTGTTCATTGCTTTGAACACTGATGGATGTGGGCTTTACAGATAAAGATAAAGAGGCTAAGAGCCCATATCCTCCTGCAGTCTCCTCTCCGCCCTTCTCACAGCTCGAGTGTATGAGAACTTATTTACAGTACACAGACAAGAGAAAGTGATAGAACAGATTAGAATCAAATACGTTGCTATGGCAGCATAGACACAGAGGAAAAAATAAACGACAAATTAATCAGATGCACACACACACACACACACACACACAAACTATGAGCACTGAGGTATTGTGATAAACTGAAGATTACAATACTGTAAATGAAGTTTACTTTCTCCCAAACACAATTTTTAATGAAAAATAAATAAATAAATACATTTTTTTTTTAATTGTGTAAAATAATAAAAAATAACAAAGTTTTTTTTTGACTAAAAGTAAATAAATCAATCAATAAATAAAAGCTCTATATATAAAACTGGACTCTGATACACCACCAGAAACATTAGAAATAGATCATGGACCAAGTGGTGTTTTGGTGGTTAAAACATTGGACTGTTAATCAAACGATTGTGGGGTTTAATTTCAAGTAATATCAAGCTGCCTGTCCCGTCCCCTCAGTCCATAAACTGCTGAGTCTAAGCAAAGAAAAAAAACAATAGCAGACGCCGTGGTGTAGTGGGTTGCGGCGCCGGCACCCACATGCGTGAGTTGTTGTGACCCGGGTTCAAGTCCGGCTCAGGTCATTTCCTGTCACGTCCCTTATTTTATCGCTCTGTCCCATCAATAAAGTAGACCTGGTGGTGGTTAGCTGAGTGCTAATGTATGTGTTGCTATAACCTGGGTAGAAGATGGCAGCCAAGTGCATTATGGGGAAAAAAGCCGGCTGGTGGAGGCACTGTGAAGCTGTAAAAGCTTGAGTTCTGCATTCATTATGTGGCTCAGTGGTTAAGTTATTGGACAAACAAATGAAAGACTGTGTTAAATTCCCAGGTACACTAGGCTGCCAGTGCTGGGCCCCTGAGCACGGCCCTTAAACCCTTAACTACAGTTGGATTTAAAAAAAATTAGATAAATCTAAGTTGTTCTGGAATGGGGATGTTACCGTGGCATGTAGAACCTAATGAAATACTGCTGCAAACCAAACAATTATCTAAACAGCAATAATATTACCTAATGTCAGTGCTGTCCTTTAGCTGAATAACACTCTTTTCTACACCACAAAAATAGCTCAGGAACAGATTGAGGAACATGAGTTCAAGGTGCCTTGGCCTCCAAATTCCCCTGATCTCAATCTCATCAAACATCTTTAGAACATGCAGGACAAACGAGTTGGATCCATGCAGGTAAAACAGGAAGGATCTTCCAGATACCACAATGCACCTTCAGGGATCTTGTGAAGTCAATGCCGTGATGCTTTCCAAAGCATTCGGTCGCTACAAAGGCATCTGTTGTTGCTAAGCGACCATCAGCTGCAACTCTATTACAACAAGGAAAATTTTAGCAATGAATGTTTGCCACCAAAAACCTTTTCTGTGACTTTGCTACAAAATGTATTTAAAGATGCCTCTCCATTTTTCTGCTGAGGTTTTAACGTTACGGAAAAGGTGAGGAAGCTGATTGGTTGGTTCTTGGCACATGATCTACGGAGTGCTTGAGGAATTCTTAAATAAGTCGTAATAATAACGACTTATGCACGCAAAAGATGCAGCACAAGAAGACCTACACATTATTATACGCATTATAATGTATTTAATCAATTTTATGTTCGGTGGTAAACAGAATCATGACAAACATGAATTCAGTTCAGTAATGAGACCCACAAGTGGTCTCCAGTCCCCAGTTTGGTTTTTTTAATCCACTTCCTTCTAAAAACACAGCAAAGGTCAGGAGCCACGAACCGTGACTCGGTTAAGCGTCTTCATGTGTTTGTCGGATAGACTCCAGATCAGATTCGGGAAAAACCATCCTGTAGATGTGTATCACGGAGGAAGTGTGTGTGTGGTTCTGCTCTAATGATGCTGAAAAACTCAAAGGTCAAAGAACACCAATAAAAAAATAAAATAAAAACAGACCGGGAGATGAAGACGGAAGGACTGGGACATGAAAACTAATAGCTATAATATCAGAATAACAGCCTGTAGACATTTGTAGCAGAACCTTTCATCCAGAAACATCAGCTCTTTGTTAGATTCCATCAGCAGAACATCTGATTTGACTTAATGAGAACGTCCAGGGCTGCCCCAGGTGAATGTGCTGGTGATGGAATTCAGTAAATACACAGGTGTGTATGTGTGTGTGTGTTGGCAGTAGCTGATAAATACTGTGATCCTTCAAAATGGCAGATATTTAACTACAGAGTCTGGGCAGTTTAATCATGTGATGTTTTAATGACAATCTTATAGAAGTGGTTTTCAGTAATGGGGATGACACACTTATGATAATTACTTTGCCTCCTAATGCTAGATTAAACAAATGAGCGATTACCTTTCAAAAGATTTGTAGAATATTAAAAAAAGAAAGATAACCGATGAGATAAACAGCCGTTTCATTGCATTAAAAAACAACAAAAAATATCATCACTCATCCACTTTTGGTAAAAATTTCCTGCATTCTAAATCGACGTTTCTCTTTCTCATTTTGTTGTCTGTGTGAATTTTCTTACTGATCGCGTGCAGTATCACCTGATCATCACCATGGAACGTTATGATGAATTCTGTTAATGGGGAATCGAACTAATAATTAATCAATAACTAAGGGGAAGATTTTACTTTAAAAGGCAACCTTAAATATTGCCTTGCCTGCTGATATCAGTGTTCAGAATTCCTCTACACTGATATCAGCACTTGTTTTGGTCACATTGAAGAACATCACATTATGGAACTGTTGGTTTCTCTGATTGGAGTGTATAAATTGATTAGATGTGAGGGTCATGTGTGTGTTTTTGTTTCTACTGATATTCTCACTTCTTCTCCCTCTTCGTTATTTTCTGAACTGATCGCGCTTTAATAAACGAGCGGGTTTTATGTTCATACTTCAGACGACTGCAGCCTATCACGAGACTCGACATCTCATTATACAGAATGTGATGGAAACTAATTATTAAAACTACACTTACAGTATTAACGTTTAATAGCGTTTAACAACATTAAATTTAACGAAGTAAAAGTACATTTCTGTGATTAAAAATTAACTTGGGAGTAAAAGTAAGGACAGTTAAATTCATTCATTCATTCATTCATTCATTCATTTATCATCTATTCCCTAAATTGGGGTCACAGGGATCTGCTGAAGTCTATCCCAGCCGTCTCTAAAAGGGCAAAATACTCTGGACAGGTCGTCAGTCCATCACAGGGCCACACACACTCACACTCACTCCTATGGGCAATTTAGGATCACTAATCAATCTAACATACATGTTTTGGAATGTGAGAGGAAACCGAAGAACCCGGAGTAAACCCACGCAAGCACAGGGAGAACATACAAACTCCACATAGAAAGAGCTCTGCAGGGAAATCGAACAATTTACTTTTTGCTGTAGGGCAACAGTGCTAACCACTAGGCCACCGTACTGCCCGTATGGACAGTTAACCCGACTGTTAAAGGACATTTTTTTAGTAGCTCAGTCATTAAGGTGTTGGACTTCTAATTAGATGATCATGGTTTTGATTTCCAGCACCACCAAACTGCCACTGCTGGGCCCCTGGGCAAGGCCCTTAACCCCCAAACGCTCAATTTTATAAGAAATAGGATAAATGTAGGTCACGCTAGATGAGGGTGTTTGCCAAACGCCAGAAATGTCAATGTTAATATATTTTAAACAGAAAGGACAGTCCTGAAGAAAAACATCTCCAGATATTTATGGAAACACAGCAGTACATCTGAACATTTTCCACAATTCATCGCCGCCGATTCGTTTCAGCAGCCGAAATCCCAGCCTTGAGATGTCAGTCATATAACAGAAGGGACTGTTAGCAGAAAGCCAACCGAAATCAATAATGCCCATCTGGAAGACTTTTTCTCTGAACATCAAAGGAGGTGCATAGATCTATCTAATAAACACCTAGTTTAGTGTGCTCCAAAGGACACACACCTGTGAAGACGTCTTGTATCCTAGCGTTTGGTTTGTTCTTTTCGCTATGTGACATACATAACTGTTTCACTTGGCACTGCTAAGGTTTCTCACGCTTTTTCTCACGTATGCATTCTCTCTGCTTTAAACTTGCAGAGCTTGTCTGGTTAATTGCTCATGCTGAATCAGTTGTTAGATCTGGGAAACACTAAAATATGCAGTGCGTTGGATTCCCTTTCCCAAGCCTGGGGCTGGACAGCAGGCCTGATTACCATATAACCATTACACAAACTTTCGTCTCGATGTCTTCGTCTCCTGGACTCTGACTCTAACAAAGACCAAAGATCTGATGACGTTAAAATAGCGTGCTGGAGAAATAAATGCCCTCTCCAAAATGTATAAGTGCACCAAGGGTCATAACTGACTTTAAAGAATGTGATGGAAACTAATTATTAAAACTACACTTACAGTATTAACGTTTAATAGTAAAGAAGGAACAACATTAAATTTAACGAAGTAAAAGTACATTTCTGTGATTAAAAATTAACTTGGGAGTAAAAGTAAGGACAGTTAATTCATTCATTCATTCATTCATTCATTCATTTATCATCTATTCCCTAAATTGGGGTCACAGGGATCTGCTGGAGTGTATCCCAGCCGTCTCTAAAAGGACAAAATACTCTGGACAGATCGTCAGTCCATCACAGGGCCACACACGCTCACACTCATAAAGTAGTATGAGTAGTATAAGTGCACCAAGGGTCATAACTGACTTTAAAGCCCTTATTTATTCACATTTACAGCATCTGGCAGACGTCCTTATGCAAAGTTATTTTAATTTTATACATCTGAGCAGTTGAGGGTTAAAAGGGCCAAAGGTACAAAACTGCAGGGATTAAAACTCAAAACGTTCTGATTAGTAAGTCATCAAATCCACTTAACTACCACTGCACTCTAGTGTTTGTTTATGGCTCTGCATGGGGGAAATGGTAAACAATAAACAATAAACAAATTAAAGGAATTTTCCCAAAGTAAACAAATAACAAATCGAATCTAATCACTCAGAGTAAACAATAAACAAATGAATTTTCTAAAAGTAAACAAGAAACAAATTCAATCAATTTACACAAAATTAATAACAAACAAAGCACCGGAATTCTCCCAAAGTAAACAATAAACAAAACAAATTGAATTAATTTACAAAAGTAAACATTAAACAAAGCAACTGAATTTTTCCCAAATAAACAATAAACAAAACGAATTAATTTACGCAAAATAAACAACAAACAAAGCAACGGAATTTTTAGAAAGTGAAAAATAAACAAAACGAATTAATTTACAGAGAATAAAAGACTAAAAATATCACAAAGTCACAAATTCACCTAAAGTAAACAATAAACACAGCGACAGAATTCACCCAGAGTTTATCTGATGTAATCAAACATTTAACAAGCAAATAACATCTAACTCACTCTCACAACCTTACAGGGAACGAAAGAAACAGAGAACAACAACACACACCGAAACACACACACTGCAGTGTGTGTAAACACTGCCACATAGTGGTGTGTTCTAGTGAAATACACTCCACACCACAGCGCTGATCCAACACAGACACACACACACACACACACACACACCACACACTCTAAATATAAGTACTTACAACTATTAAAAACAGAGCAACTCAAGCTGTTCGAAAAACGAAAAGCAGCGTTAAATGTTATAATATTACATTTAAATTCATTAAAAATAAAAAAAATAAATATTTATTACTATGTATTTCCTTTTATTATATTCGTTTATATTTTATTGTATGTTATGTGTATTATATTATATAATGTTATATTTTAATTTGTTAGTGTATGTTATGTTATATATTATGTTGTTAGTATATGTTGTTATATAATGTTATGTTATATAAGTTTATGTTATATGTTATGATGTATTATATTATATTATATTATGTTATGTTATGTTATATATATTATGTTGTTATGTAATGTTATATGGTATGTTATGTTATGATGTATTATATTATATTATATTATTATATAGTTATGCTATGTATTATGATGTTGTTATGTTATGTTATGTTATGTTATGTTATGTTATGTTATGTTATGTTAAATAGGATATGTGTTGTTATTTTACCTGAAACACAGTGTGTGTCCTCTCCTGACCAGTGTCCGTCCTCCTGACACATCCGCTCCTGTGACCCGTATAGGCGGTAACCATGGTTACAAGAGAATCTGACTTTTGCCCCCTCCAGATACACAGTTCCTTCTTTCTGCCCATGTTTGGGTGGCTGTAACCAGCCACAGGACACCACTGTGAATCAGAACAACATCGAGTTGAAGTGAAAGGTCACCACTATAAAAGAATCTGGAATGTAAGACATATGTTCGAGTTAATAACAATAAAATGATAACGAAAAGTGATGTAATTATCTGATAGATAAAAACAGCAGTGTGTGTGCAGATGTTTATAAGTGTATCTGAGGTCTGCAGTGTGTTGATATGACAGATACGTGGTGAAAGGTTGAAGATTTGTGATTATCATAGTAACACATCACAAATATAATGATAAAAAAAGTCCTATCAGGTCATTATGTGTCTCTGTAAGTCTCTTTATGTCCCCGTGTGTCCCTCTATATGCCCTTGAGTGTGTCCCTGTTTGTCCCTTTACAACTTGTGTGTGTTCTATTAGACCCCTGTGTTTTCCTTCATGTTCCTGTGTGACTTATGACATCCGTGTGTGTGTGTGTGTCCAATAAGTGTCTAAGTATGTCTCTATGAATCCTTTCATGACCCTGCGTGCGCACCTGTTTATATCCCTGTGTGAGACCTTATATGTCATTAGGTGTCCTTCCATGTGTCTGTACACAAGGCTTTGGGTCACTGAGTGCCCATTTATGTCCTGGTGTGTCTCAGCATGGCCATATATGTCCCTGGGTGTGTCCATTTATATCTCTCTATGTCCTATTGTGTCACAGTCTATGCCAGAGTCTACCTGTGTGACTGTTTATGTCACTTTATAAATGTGTAGGTCCATTAGGTCCCTTTGTATCCCTTTATATTCCTCGGTGTCTGATCATATCCCAGCGTGTCTTTGTGTGTATCCCTTTAAGTATTTTTTGTCTCTGTGTTGGTCCCATGATTCTTTTGTGTCTATTTATGTCCTTTCATGACACTATGTGTGGTTTTTCTTTTTACCTTGTGCATGTCCCTGTGTGTACATTTAAAATCTGTGTGTCCTATTATGTGCCATTATTTTCATTAATGTCCTTGTGTGTGTCTACTATGTGTCTAATCATGTGCCTTTATCTTATCTTTACCTTTGTATGTCCCATTGGGTTCCTGTTTGTCTAATAATGTGTTTCCCATTATGAACCCAGGTGTCCCTTCATGTGTCCCTGTGTGCCGCCTGTTTTTTTTTACTCACCAGGCTGTAGGTCCTGCACCGTGGCTGTGTGAGTGCGGACGGCGTGTAGCGTGTTGTTACCCAGCTCCAGACTGCGCATGCTTAGCGTGTCATATTTACAGAACTGACCGCCGTCCCCTACACACATCTTTAACGTGGGATTCAGGAGCGGGTCGGACGCATCCTCAGTCACGGAAAACTGCGGGAAGAACGTAGGATCGTGTTTTGGGGAGAAATTGTACTCATTTAAGAGGTACGTGGAGTCGTAGGTGAAGAGTGAGGTAATATTCGTAATGGCCCCTGAGAGAAAGACAAGACGGATGCTCTTACTGGTCAAAAGCTTTATAGCAATAATAGCAATAATAAGCTTAATTTAATTTATTACTTAAATAAAATACTCACATCCTGCTCCAAAAGCAAAAATGTCCTGAGGGCTGCTGTCCCCTCCCACCAGCGTCCCATTGCTGGTGATCAAATCGTCCTCAGGATTGTCATTCATTGTTCCCAGCAGGCCCTGCGTTTGTCCTTGAAACTCCTTTGGCAGTAAAACAGTCAGAGTCATGACTCCTCCACGACCTCTGACCTCGATGCCGGCCCCTGAGGGGAACATCACTGTGACGTTCTGGGGTACCCCCGAAAACACAAACACACCTAGAAAGCAAGAAACAAAAGGACTGAATCATAAATGTTACATAAACAAAATACAGCTTGGATTTTAAAAATGTTCCTTTGACTGCATGCCTTAGAAATGTTCTAGAACCAACAAACAACATAGTTCACAAACATTCCAGAACCAAAACACAACAACGTTCACAAACATTCCGCAACCAACACATAACGTAGTACACAAACATTCCAGAACCAACACACAACATAGTACACAAACATTCCAGAACCAACACATGACGTAGTTCACAAACATTCCAGAACCAACACACAACATAGTCAACAAACATTCAAGAACCAACACCCAACATAGTTCAACTCTCCAATGCTTAAGAACCAAAGCTCTAGAGCTGATATTTAACATGCTATGGAAACGATGTATGGCTCATCAAAGTTGGAGAACATATACTGAAACATATACTGAAAGTAACACCGTTTCCTTTCACTGTACAGCATATATGGTCGAAATTATATTCTGAATATTCCGAAACCAACGAATAACCAAAAGCCAAGTCTAGAACTGTTTCAGAACAAACACCAGCCAACAATCAGAAGTAGGAATGTTCTAGAAACAAACCACAAATACCCAAACTTCAGCATGTTAAATATTATATATTTTCCTAAACTATCACAAAGCCAAAACTCATTTTAAAGCCAATGTTCCGATGTTCTAAAATGAAAACACAGTCAACATTCAAACTTTTCATCAATACACAACATGGTTCACAAATGGTTGAAAACCAGAACTCAAAAGGTTAAGAACCCATTCATTAGAGTTGATAATGTTCTTGATATAGAGTTGATAAGGTTCTTGAACAAATGCTAAATCTTAGAAGTAATTTTTAGTGTTAACTAAATAACCAAAAGCTCTGCTACGGAACATCTTAGAACCAACATCAGGCAACATTTAGACACAGAAATGTTCTAGAAACAAACACACAGCCAGTAGTAAAGATATAATAATACCCAAACTAGGGCATATTGAAAGTTAAGAATTTTCCTATATACCTAGCTATAGGAACGTTCAAAAAACACACTCAACAGTCAAGCTTAGAAATGTTCTTGAAAAAATTATTTAAATCTTAGAACCCCATTATCTAGAGCCTAGGAATATTCTGGAAGCAACAAATAATCCAAAGCTGAGCTGAGGAATGTTCAGGAACCAACAGCAGCCAACAAACAGGCACAGGCATTTTCTAGACACAAACACACAGTCAGCACTTTAAGCTAAGAAATCTAGAGTTTAGAACCAACGAACAACCAATACCCAAGATAGGGCTTGTTATATTGTGAGAATTGTCTAGAACCATTACACAGCCAATACTCAGTTATACAGTAGGAACGTTTTAAAAGGAATACACAGCCGACATTCAAGCTTATGAATGTTCTATAACAAAACACCAGCCAAAAATCAGGCATAGGGATGCTCTAGAAACAAAGACACAGTCAGTAATCAAGCTAAGAAATGTTTAGAACCAACAAACAACCAATGTTAAATTTTAAGAATTTTCCAGAACCATTACACAGCTATAGGAACAACCAAAAACAATGTTCAAATGTTCTAAATGCCTAAACCCAACACCAACATGGCATAGAAATGTTCTAGTTCTTAACTATAAGCAGAGTTTTATTGATTACTTGTTCTAGTTCTGCTCTTCTCTATCTCATAATCTTCTGCTGAGTTGACGGTGAAAGTCCAAATCTGATCTAGGATCAGTAATTTATCTGTAATTATAGTAGAAATGCTCCTCAGTTCTCACCTTTAAGATCCAGCCAGTTCTGTTCAGAGAAACTAAGCTCCTGTTGGTTCTGTAAAACTTGCAGGTGGTCCGGTTGATCCGCAAGACGAACCTCAATGATATCCGAATCCTTCTCTTGCATTGCCACCGAAGATAGACGCGTCGCCATGACGACAGAGCCTTAATGGGAAGCGGATGTGCTCATCGTGCAGTGAAGGTTGTTTTGTTAAAATTTCTAAAGTTTTTAACTGAACTTAATTTTACAAAACAAAAAATACTCATAGTTAGAAATATTACAGAACAAACAAACAAACGTTCTTATGCTTTGGGATGTTTTAGAACCAGCAAATAATCTAATAGTCAAGTTCAGGGATGTTCTAGAACTTAAAAACAGCCAATCATCAAGCTTAGGAAAGTTTTAGAACTAATACACAACCAAGTCTCAAGATCATAAGTTTTTGGAACAAAAACAACCAATACTCAGGCTAGGAAATGTTCTAGAATAAAAAAGATCTAATATTTAAGATCAGGGATGTTTTAAAACCTAAAAGCGTGAAAAAAGTTCTCTAATATGCGTAATCAACCAAAAAAGCTAAAAGCTGAAGATTTTGACTAAACTGATTTTTTTTTTTTACCGTTCTCCGACTTCATTGTTTCAGTTCTGCCCTGCACGGTCAGTTGGTGCTCTAGTGAATGAAGCAGGACGTATTCTCCTTTACCGTTAAAGGTGTAGGTGGAACTGTCGAATGTGATGAAGTGAGGATCGCCGAGCACAGAGGCTGAAAAGAGGCAAATTTTATTAACATCACACAACACAATAATCCAGACAGGAAGTGTTTGTATTACATAATATTAAGTATTAACAGGTCACAGTGTTCTAGATTTATCTTTTAATTGTTTGTTTAAATATTTTAGGAAAATAAAAAGAATCGGAGCATTTTCCCACCTGCTTTAGGGGGTTGGTAGGTCCTGCAGTCGCTGGAGGGGCGATGTGTGAAATAATAGTCACAGTTATCTGACCACAGGCAGCAGTAGTAGAACGTTATTACATCGTATTTCCAGTGGGAGAACCCCGGCACTCTGGGGGGCTTTTCGTACGGTGGTGACCCCCAGTCGTGCCCTCGGTCCGGGGTACTTCCACCGATCGAATCACTGGTCAGAACCTGAGCGCCGGTTTTGTCATAACAACACTGCTGACCTGCTGCATACTTTGGACTAAACAAAAAGATTTTTAAAAAACCCAAATAAACACATCTCTCTTTTGTGATCTTGGACTGTGTGTGTGTGTGTGTGTGTGTGTGTGTGTTACCTGGCCTGTATAGCTCGGACGCAGTGCACTGCTCCTGGGTGATAAGTGCACTTGCTGCCTTTCTCTATGTCACAGCCGTAGTCTGTCTGCAGATAAACTTTCATAAGTAAACCAACGTATTTTATAGGCACAAAGCCATGAACAGAATTCCGATATATATACGACATGACACTCACGTGGAACCTGCCGGTGTCTGCTCGGGCCTGTGCCAGCGTGCAGGGACAGTCGATGATCTCAGGCAGGAAACTGGGCATCAACTTTTCCTCCTGATCCCATTTGAGACACTTCTCCAAAGCCCAAGCTGAGGAATCTTTCCTGAAGGCTTCCTCCAGGTGATACGCCAGCGCGTGATCACCACTCCACAAAGCGTTCACGTTCCTGCACACACATAGCATCAGTACCACCTACGAATCACTAGAAACACTAATATTACTGGATTACAGATACAACAGTTTTAGATTTGCATTATGTTACATATTAAGAAGAAACACACAACCAACGCTTAAATTAAAGAATGTTCTGGAACCAATACCTCTATAATAAACAGCATAGAAATACCCAGAGGAATATCTAGAACTGAAATCAACCAATACTCAGGCTTGGGAATGTTCTAGAATCAAAAATATCCAATACTCAAGCTCAGAGATATTCTAAAAGCTAAAACAACCGATCATCTGGCTTAGGAAAGATTTAAAATCAACACACAACCAATTCCGAGGTAATGAGTTTCTAGAACCAAAATCAATCAATACTCAGACAGGTAATTTTCTAGAATATAAAATGTCAAGTACTCAGAAACAATGTTTATTTCATAAACTTACAACATTCTGAACAGTAATCCAACATCTTAACCTCTAAGCTATCTATTCAAATGCACATGAGAATGAGATCGTACCACGTGCCGTCTGGTTCACTGCTTGGATTGACCCTCATGCTGCCCATATGCCACTCCCGCCAGGGGCATCTCACTGGGCTTTGGAATGAAGCTGAATGCTCCGTTATTGGTCACATTCCTCCCGACAGAGTACAGATATTTCCACTCCGCCCTCCACTGATCAGAATACGGCTCTCCTGCAGGTAGAGAAAGAATTTAGTTTAATTTGATGTTCTTTTGTGATCATCAGACATTTTACTCAATTAACAATCTTTCTCTTAGAGTAAATAGTAACACTTTTGGAGCAAAGAAGATAAATAAATTATGAGAAAAAAAATCACATTTACATTGAAAGCATTCGGCAGATGTTCTTACATTACATTACATTACATTCTTACATTTATCTAGTTTATACAACTGAGCAATTGTGGGTTAAGGGCCTTGCTCAAGGGCCCAACATTCGTGGCTTGAGGAAGCTGGGAATTAAACCCACAATCTTCGAGTGGTTAGTCCAACACCCTAACCATGAGCCACCACTTCCAAGAAGAAGTAACTAAATAAATATGCAAGCAGAAAAACTATTCGCATCTTGTTTGTATTAAATCTCTGGAATATAAAAAGTTTCCCTTACCGAACTCATCATAGCCCCACAGCTCAATATTCACTCTGTCAGCTTTAATAAGAGATGAATTCCAGACCATCAGCAGAACCCCACCAACGCCAGGCGTTCCGTAATACTGCCACTGAGTCCCATTCACCAGTAGGAGCTTGTACTCCAAACTCAGTTTGCTGTGATGAACTGATCAACCAATCACAATGAGTCAACTGTATAACATCACAGGGTGCTTTAAAATAATGATTATAAATCTAATCTAACCTGAAAGCCATCGTCCATATCGGTTATAGTTCACTCCATCTGTGGAAACCTCAAACGGGATCCAACCGGACTCGAACAGCAGGGGGGAGATACAGTGTCCCGCACCATCAGCGTCGACGTAGCCTTGAGTCTTGATCTCGGATTTAAACCTGCACATATACGATCATAATCCTGGCTATCAAGCTAGCGTACATCATTAGCTGCAACAAACGATTATTTTGATATTAGATTAATCAACGATTATTAGAAATTTATAGGATAAAAAAATGGCAGATTAATCAATGAATCTGCAATTTTTTAATCCTATAAAATTTGTTAAATTGTTGAGTAATATCAATTGTAACTGATAAAATCACTTCAGCATTCAAGAGTGTTTTTATAGGGATGAAATTACTATTAGAGGGAAGTGGTAGTGCAGTGGTTAAGGTGTTGGACTGCTAATTGGGGGTTGATTTCCAACACCACCAAGTTGCCATCATTGGGCCCCTGAGCAAGGCCCCCTATGTGCTTAATTGTAAAAATGAGATTCATTTTTGAATCTATTTGGTCTGCCAAATGCGGTTAATGTAATTCAAAACCATCTAAATAACAGTGAGGAGGTGCCGATTACAAGACGACTGCAAACATACACACTGCGTGTATACAGGGTGTCCCATAAGTTTGGATGGATGGATGGATGGATGGATCTTTTCCTGATACACTATGGCCTTTAAATGCCCCCAAAGATAAAAATTAACTGGGGTAAGATCTGGAAATCTGGAAAAATAGTTTTCTTGAAAAAAATGTTTCTTTTTTCTATGTATGGAAACTTATTGGACGTCGTGTATAACCGAGCTAATAAACACACCATATTTCACTCTATTAGTTTTACTCCAATGTATTCTCCATGTATTCTCGTATGGTTCCATGTCTTCTTCTGCATGAGCACTGAACTACACTCTTTTGCCATACAGCACCACTCTGGTTAAACCGCGCTATTGCAAACCCTTACGTAATGTCATACAACACCAAACAGCAAGTCAACAATAAATATATTTGTTGCCAATTTGTTTAACTGTCGAATAATTTTGACTAATCAGTTCAGTCCTGCATGTTGCTTTTACCTGATACCACTTTTCCTACTCGAAACAACATACAGCATGTAGATGTCAAAGTTTCATACGTTGCTTCTTCTTCTATTGGAACTGAAGGACAGTTTTGTGCTACAGCACCACATTAGGTCACATGAGACCGAACAACTGTTTTACAGCAAAAATATGTGCTGAAGACAATTGTTAACCGTTTCAGCCCAGTTCATCTAGTTGTTTTCAATAAAATATCCCAAACTTTCCTTTAACATTTAATAGTGCTCGAAAATCTGTCTGGAGACGGCACACTGAAAGTCAGCGACCAGAGGTGAAGACAGGATGAGGCAGAGAAGCAACCATGAGTCTATAATTAACTTAGAAGAAGCTGATAAGATCAACAGTTCAGGTGCAAAAAAATGTTTACAACTTTAAAACCATACGACATTGGAAGAATGTTGGGATATAAGATTGGTGGAAAAAGATTCTCTGGTCAAATGTGACCAAATTGTAGTTTAGAACCTTGCTGAGAAGTTCTAAGTTTGTCAGAAACCTACACTAGCTATTGCCATAAGAACAATGAAGCATGGTGGTGGTAGCATCATGTTGTGGGGCTGCTTTAGCACTAAGATGTATAAATAAATATAAACAAGGTAAAGAGTAATGAGCAGAAAAGCCATGTTCCACATATTTAGGAACCTCTTTGGGAAAGCAGACTTTCCTGTTACCTGCAAGTCAGAGTGTCATTTTTGGCAAACTCCACATTTAGCAGTTTGAAGTCGGTTCCTCCGAGCAGAGAGCCGGAGTGAGGTGAGATGTCCAGGCAGAAGTGTTTTAAATCTTCGCAGCAGTTCAGTAAAGTCTCGCATGTCGGATGGCAGGAACAGGAGCCAAAACTTGCACCACAGGAATTTTCACAAGACTGAGCTAAAGAATAAAGAGGAAGAGTTAAATATTCTAATAATAATATATACAATCACTAAGGGGTTTATGAGGAACACTTGAACATCTGCTGAATCCTGAAGTTACACTGATAATCAGCAAAAAATCAACAAATTAAGATCTAAAGCTTTGGTTAATATTCACATCAAACAAACATCTGAGTCAGCATGGAGGTACCAGACAGGAGCAACCCCGGACACACAAGAGTCTCTGGACTTCTAGCCTTGTTCTCCATATAGCCAATGAACAGAAATCAGAGTTTACAGAAACTACAGCAGGACTAGGTCATCTCCACTAATCACTCACATTAGCTTTAAATTAGGGTGGAGGGGGGTGGGGTGGCAGAAATAACACTTGCCACCCAAAAGGTGAAATCTGATGTCGATCGAGACACGTGAAAGGTCTGAGGCATAAATATAAACATTCTCTCTTTCTATCTTTTTTTTCTCACTTTTCTCTCTCTCTCTCTCCCTCTCTCCCTCTCTCTCTCTCACTCCTTCACTCTCTCCTTCTTTCTCTCTCTCACTCCTTCACTCTCTCCTTCTTTCACTTTCTCTCTCTCTCTTTCTCTTTCTCCTCTCTCTCTCTCACTCTCACTCTCTCTCGCTCTCTCATTCCTTCCCTCTCTCTCTCTTTCTCACACTCCTTCTTTCACTCTCTCTCACTCCTTCTCAAAGTCAAAGTCAAAGTCAAACTCTCTCTCTCTGTCTCTCTCATTTTCTCCTTTTCTCTCTCTCTTACTCTGACTCTTTCTCTCATTCTCTCTCTCTCTCTCTCTCTCTCTCGGTATATGTATGTTTGTGTACTCACCTGCAGCAGGTTGTGAGATCAAACCCCCATAAAACAGCATTAAACACAAACTCTGCACTCTGTATACCAACATTTTTACACTAACTTCACACAATCCCTACAGTACAACAGCTGGAGTGTGTGTGTGTGTGCTTAAGACATGACGTTGTGGCAAAGGTCTTCCTGATAATGAACTTCACACTGCAGTTACAGTTTAACCGCTCAGCATGAGCAGAAAAGGGGAACAAACAAAAAAAGCTAAAATATAAACAAACAAACATACAAACAAACAGCTGCGTGTCGTTATGCGCTAAAATCTTTCCATCTGAACGTCGGCATGAAAAACAAACAAAAAAAACATTTGTTCCTCTTTCATGTCTTAAAAGTTATTACCGGGTTGCCAAATCTGTATAAATAATGTGATAAAGCCCTAGCACATAAAACAACAGAACTCAGCTAACCTAAGACAAGTATTTATTCTCTCTTAAAAACAATATTTTAATTATTTAATTATCCCCTTTATTTAATTATTAAAATCTCCCTGTGCTTGCGTGGGTTTACTCCGGGTTCTCCGGTTTCCTCCAACAGTCCAAAAACATGTATGTTAGATTGTTTAGTGATTCTAAATTGCCCATAGGAGTGAGTGTAAGTGTGTGTGTGTGTGTAGTTGTTCGTCTGCATGTGGCCCTGTGATGGATGGATGAATGTATAGATAGATAGATAGATAGATACTGTACTAGATAGATAGAGATAGATAGATAGATATAGATAGATAGATAGATAGATAGATACTGTACATAGATAGAGATAGATAGATAGATAGATAGATAGATAGATAGATAGATACTGATAGATAGACAGATGATAGATAGATACTGATCATAGATAGATAGATAGATAGATAGATAGATAGATAGATAGATAGATAGATAGATAGATAGATAGATAGATAATAGATAGAGAAATACTGTACATAGATAAATGATAGATATATGATATAGATAGATAGACAGATAGATAGATAGATAGATAGATAGATAGATAGATATAGCTAGATAGATACTAGATACATAGATAGATAGATAGATAGATAGATAGATAAGATAGATCGATAGATAGATAGATAGATAGATACTGTACATAGATAGATAGATAGATAGATAGATAGATAGTAATAGAACTAGATACAAGATAGATAGATAGATAGATAGATAGATAGATAGATAGATAGATAGATAGATAGATAGATAGATAGATAGATAGATAGATAATCTAGATAGATAGATAGATAATCCTGTAGATAGATAGATAGATAGATAGATATATAGATAGATAGACCTAGATAGATAGATAGATAGATCTGTACATAGATAGATAGATAATAGATATAGATACTGTACATAGATAGTATATAGATAGATAGATAGATAGATAGATAGATAGATAGATAGATACTGTACATAGATAGATAGATAGATAGATAGATAGATAGATAGATAGATAGATAGATAGATAGATAGATAGATAGATACTGTACATAGATAGATAGATAGATAGATAGATAGATATAGATCATAGATAGATCATAGATAGATACGTACATATGATAGTAGATAGATAGATAGATAGATAGATAGATAGATAGAAGATACACAAAGCACAGACACATAAAAATGAACGCAACATTAACTAAGAATGAGACATAACACATTATGACCTACTACATATACAGTATATAGCACTGAATTTTTAGATTAGATTAGATTAGATTCAACTTTATTGTCATTCTGGAAGGTACATGTAGAGAGCCAATGAAATGCATTACATTTCTAATTTTAATTCTTTTAATTCATTAATTAATTATTGGGTTAATAAATTAATACTTATAACAAATATACAAATACCACATACTTGCGCAATGGCTTATATAAAGTACATTTTGCATAATACAAAAACAGCTTTAAAACCATAGACATGGCAACCCGATATGATAACGCTTAACGCATTTCAAAATTAAAGTTATTATTAGTAGTAAACTGGAGAACAAATAGCTACAAAATGAAGTTATAAAATAAAATGACTTTAAGGGGGTGTGTTTTTACTCATTTGCATATTTATGAATATTTATGAGCTTCTATAGTGTGTTGTCTCATCGCATTAATGAAATGAAAGAATTTTTTGTTTCTAGAATTTTGCTAAAACACAGCAACCCGTCTTTGAAAAACTTTAAAGTGGTTTATTGCTAATTATTACATATTTATTTATTTATTAGATTTATTTAAATGGTTATATGAAGTAATACAAGAAAATTAGTTTTAGTTAGCTAGAATTTACCAGTGCAAAATTAAAAAAAAAAAAAATAGCAAACATGCTAATGTATTTTAAACCTATGTTTTGGTAAAAATGAAAACCTTATTGATTTTATGATGTTCGAGACACAAGACAAGACAGGTTTTAGAGACGTATGTTTTTTAAAGATGATTATTTATACAGTACAATAAAACACACACACAGTAAGAAGCAGTTGGTTGACATTTGGTGATAATAATCGATTCTTCACACACATTTCTAAAATTCCAGTTTTTACTATTTTACTAAAACTCCAAAACTCCTCTGAAGATCGCAGTAATCTTACGCCGTCAGGAATAAATTTTACACAAAGTATTAAAAGGTGCAACTCGCAATGTTATAAGTCGTGTTTTCGGATCTCTATGATCAAAATTACGCTAAAATATTTGAGATAAAATATCGAGGTGGTCAATTTTGCTAGTCAATATTTCAACCCTGAAACTTTACCAGTCACTACCAGTGGCCACCATCGCAAAAATGATTGCCATAAAGTAGAAATAGAATTTCAACAAAAGAAATAGGGTAGCTGGGGGCGGAGCTTAGAAATGCTTTACTGGAACAGTAACCGACTTCCCCTACAATAATAATAATAATAATAATAATAATAATAATAATTCTTACAGTAATAACATGGTCAAAAATAAACAGCTTTGATGGTGAGGCGAATGTTAGCAGTGTGGTAATAAATATCAGGTTTTAGAATGGGATTCGTTAGACGTATTCGCTTAATTAACCGCGTACATGGTAACCGTAAATGTTTTAGTAGATGTTTAAATTTATAGGAAAAAAACAAAAAAACAATAATCGTTAGCGTATTCGCTCTAATTAACCGCTGGTCACATGGTATAAAGATTGTTTAAATCATGGAATCACAAAAAAAAAAACAAATAAACATTAATTTAATAGGTTTGCATTAAAAACATTTCATCACGTCGATTGTACTGATGAGTTAAACAGAAGAAGAGACAGAAAATCAACACATTTCTTAAATACCTAAAGCAGAAAAAAAAACCCAATAACCACAGCCCGTCCTTCCACATGTGATGAGATCTAAATCACCTTTCTGAAAGGGTCTTTAAAGAGGGAGAGACAGAAAGAGAGAAAGAAGGGGAAGGAGAAAATAAGAGACAAAGATAGAGAATGAGAAAAAGAAAGAGAGAGAGAGAAAGAGAAAAAGAGGCAAAGAGAGGGAGGGAGAGAGAAAAAGTGAAACTCTCATTTCTGATTGGTCAGTTACATGATATCGTTTCTATAGCAACAGCCCTAGAAACCCTGAGGTCTAAATCACATTTCTGAAAAGAGTCTCCAGTGTCAGTTATGATGTCATAATGCTGCTGTTTGTGGCTTGCTGATGTCATTAAACATTAAAGGAACGTTAACGCAAAGTGTTCGGTGTTAGCGTGTTATAACGCCCGAATAGAGGTGTGTTACAGGATACCGACAGCAGAGATGAAATAAATATGAGACGATGTGTCAGCATGGAAACTTAATGATAGATTTAAAAAAAATTAATGACATCTCTAAAGGAAATAAAGAACAAAAACAGAAAAAAATCGTAAGCGTTGTGCGAAATATGAAATATTTCAGGTGGACGAATAACCACTTACATTCTAATTGACCAAAAGCGTTCAGGAAAGTGGTGGCTCATGGTTAAGGTGTTGGACTACCAACCCATAGATTGTGGGTTTGATTCCCAGCTCCACCAAGCTACCACTGTTGGGCCCCTGAACAAGGCCCTTAACCCCCAATTGTTCAGTTGTATAAATGTAAGTCGCTCTGGATAAGAACATCTGCCGAATGCTGTAAATGTTCGTTGGCTCGGTGCCAACACTTCTCTTCGTGTTCCATATTCCAGTAAATAAATAAAAAAATAAATAAATAAAGATCAGTGTTTGTGTACAGAATTAAAATTCCGCTCGTGATTATCAGGTCCGGTTGTTGGCAACCATAGACAGGTGGGCAGACAGATACCCCAGGTGAGCAGTTTTTGGGGGGTGGAGTAGAGTGATTTATACAACTGAACAATTGGGGGTTAAGGGCCTTGCTCAGGGGCCCAACAGTGTTAACTTGGTGTTGCTGGGAATCAAACCCACAATCTTCGGGTTGTAGTCCAACACCTTAACCATTCCCCCCTGTTGGGCATATATGTTTTCTTCACCCATTCTTCAAACATCTCATCCCAGAGTCCACCTCAGACTGCTTTCATCAAATCACAAATCATAACCAAAAAAACTAAATGTATTTCTATATTGCACTCTTTACCAAATTTTGATTGGCTGGGATCAGCCTATCCCTGCCCATGCCTAGACCCGGCCCTGGTTTAACCTCCTAATGGCTCCACCCACTTTTAGTCAATCCTTAAATAAATATTTTACAGAGTATAAAATATTAATAATCCAATAAGTTAATTTTTAATTGACTGTCAGTACTATTGTTTTTGATGCATCGTGGGTATTTAGGTATAGCTAAAGGGTATTAGGGTATTTAGCAGCTAAGCTAATCATTCTTCTTCTTTTTCTTTTTTGGTTTTGAACGGCAGCTGGCACTAACGACTATAGGTGCATTACCGCCACCTTCTGCTCCAGAGTGGGTAAGCTAATCATTTACCCTCTATGCAGAATTTTTGCATTATGGGATATAAAAATGATTATAATAACTATAATAATAATAGTAGTAATAATAATAATAATAATAAGCAATAATAAGTCTTTCTAATTGATAATGAAAATCAATCTGAAAGTTTGCCAATGTTCTAAACAGCAGGTTATAAAACACACCTGGGTGATTGATCAGTTCTACCCAGAGGTGGTTAGTGTTCTTGATTCCAAGGCTTTGAGTTCTTTCCCTCAGGGGCTTTATGCACAGGGGTTTTGTCATGCTGGACCAGTGCCGCAGGGACCATCCACATGAGATGAGGTCTAAATCAGCTTTCCCAAAAGAGTCTCCGGTGTCAGTTATGATGTCATAATGCTGCCGTTTGTGGAGTGCTGATGTCATCAAACATTACTTAACGCGTTATAACACCGGAATAGAGGTGTGTTACAAAATACCGACAGCAGAGCTGAAATTAATATGAGACAATGTGATAGCATGGAAACTTCATTTCTATGAAAACTTAATGGACAAAAAAACCCAAAAAACTATTGACTTTAAAGGAACTAGAGAACAGAAACATAGTGAGATAAAGACGCATCTTTGGTCTACTAGAAATAATAATACAACAAACACAGGAATGCCTGGACTTTGTCTCGTCTACACTGACTGGGTCGACGTCTGATACGGATTAAAATACCAGATAAAAGGAAATCTAAGGTGTTAGCGTATTAGCGTCATAAAATGGCCGTCATTTCAGGGACTGTTTTTTTTTTTTCATCTTTTAGCAAAAGCAAGCGCGACTTTCACCTTTCATAAGATTTGTGAGGATTGTATTCTGACTAGCTGACCAAAACAGGCAGAACATTTCGCATAACTTTAGCTAGCAACAGGATTTCTGACAGGATTTCAGTTCTGTTTGTAAAATGTCATTAGCTTAAACTATCAGGATAAACTATAACATGATTCGTTCATTTATTCATTCATCTGGGGTCACAGGGGTCTGCTGGAGGCCGAAAGACAGGAGTGGGACAGCCTGGACAGGTCGCCAGTCCATCACAGGGCCACACACACACACACACACACACACACACACACACACACACACACACACACACTCACTCCTATGGGAAATTTAGAATTACCAGTCAATCTAACATACATGTTTTTGGACTGTAGGAGGAAACCGGAGAACCCGGAGTAAACCCACACAAGCTGGGAGGCAACAGTGCTGCCAAAGATTTGGTCATAAATTAATAATTAATTTGGGATTCTTCAGTGCTAATGCTAACAGGAATGTGTTTTGAAGGTCATATAGAAGCTTAGACATAACAAAGCTTTGGTATAAAAAAAAAAGAAAAAAAAAAAAGAATGGTTCTCCTGCAGGTTCTACCATCTCAGGAGGTGTTTGGGACGTAATTAAGGGTGTGGCGGAAGAGGACTGGGCCATAATTATTTGGTGCAAAATGTTGTGGTTCATGTCAGGGTTTGGATCGAGAAGAAAACCGTTAACTTACCGCAGAAAGCTAGTCTACAACACAGAACTGACCAATCATGGAGCTTATATGAGAGAAGATGAGAAAAGTGTTCTGGACCAACATGATTAAAGACAAGAAACAAACAAAAATAATTCCCTAATATATATATATATATATATAAAATAAAGAAAAAACGTGAACGGTTATTAAACGCCAGCTAAAATCAGAACTTTGCATCCGGTTTGGCTCAGAGTGAGTTTTTCCTCCGTTAGCCTTTAGCAGCTTCTCCGCGGTTTCTTTAAAAATGCACCGTTAAATTTTAGGCTCAGCTCTCAAATCTGAGTCAATCACTTCTCATTGGACAGATCCTAAATCTGAGGGAGGGATTAAAGGTTAAAGGTGGAGTGGAATCGGTGGTGTTCGGTGCTATCCGAGTTGTATCTGTCCTGAGTAAACAGTCAGGAGAAGCATGATGCTGAATCCGGTGAGCAGACCAGCGTTCTGGATGGCGAAGGTCACCAGGTTTGCGCGTCCTCCAGCTTCCTCTTCCTCACGACTCACTTCATTCATCTCAGGAAACTGAACAGAAACACGGACAAAGAGTCAGTAAAGCGCCGGGAACTTTACTGTCAGCACTCGCTTACTTCACACCCACCATGTCAGCCAGAGCGATGTAGAGGAACATTCCACCCGCAAGAGCGAAGATCCAATTTGGCGAGAACTGGTTTCCCGCCAGAATCCCGAATCCCATTCCCAAATAACAGCAACACGCGGACAGGAAGTTAAAGAACAGAGCCTGCTGGATGCTCATACCTGCGTTTAACAGGATCACAAAGTCACCTGAACAGAGAGAAAGAGAGAGAGAGAGAGAGAACGAGAAAGAGACAAAGAAAGAGAGAGAAGACAAATAGAGAGAGATTGAGAGAAAGTGAAAAAGTAAAAGACAGAGAAGGAAAGAGAGAAGGAAAGAGAAAGACCCACACAAAGAATGAGAGAGAGACAAAGAAAGATAAAGAGAGATATTGAGAGAGCGAGAGAGAGAGAAAAAGAGAAAGTTAAAGAGAAAAAGAGAGAGAGAGAAAGAGAATTTTAAAGAGAAAAAGAGAGAGAGAGAAAGAAAGAGAGAGAC
This sequence comes from Bagarius yarrelli, assembly GCA_005784505.1. Taxonomy (NCBI): domain Eukaryota; kingdom Metazoa; phylum Chordata; class Actinopteri; order Siluriformes; family Sisoridae; genus Bagarius; species Bagarius yarrelli. Next base: position 1,232,958 of record VCAZ01000116.1, on the reverse strand, counting down.
ACGCACAAAGAAAGACAGAAAAAGAAAGAGATAGACAGCGAGAGAAATAGCAAAGAAAAGACCATATGCAAAGAAAAAAAGATAAATAACAAAGAAGAGAGAACAGAGAAGAAAAGATAGAGAGAGAAAGAAAAGAAAGAATGAGAGAGATAGAGAGCGAGAGAGAGATAGGCAAAGAAAGATTAAGAAAGATAGAGAGAGAGAGAAAGAAAGATAGAGAGAGAGAGAAAGAGAGAGAGAAGGGGAATGAGAGAAAGAGAGACAAAGAAAGAGAGAGAGAGAGCGAGTCAGTGCGCTGTTGTTATCCTACAGATGTTATGATGGACAGAATACGTATTGGTACTGGTGTTTCTTGGAGTTTGTTTTCTTTCAGAGTGTAAAATTGTGTTAACTGATTTACAGGTTGTGTGTGTTAGTCGAGCTCAGAGGCTTTACATTCACTGTTGACTGTCTGTAAGAGACGAAACGGTGTGATGACGCAGGTAAGTAGCAGTGTTGTACACGGTGTGAGACGAACGTCGTGATGGGACAACGGTGTTGTGAAGAGACGAACGCGTGATGGGACACGGTGTAAGAGAACGAACGGCGTGATGGGACACGGTGTAAGAGACGAACGGCGGTGTATGGGACACAGGTTGTAAAAACAATATGGGACAACGGTGTAAGAGACGAACGGCGTTATGGACACGGGAATGTGGTAAGAACGAAGAGGACGAACGGGACGTAAGAGACAACCGGCGGATGGAGAACGGTGATGTGTAACGTGTACGAGACGAACGGTGATGGACAGGCGTGTAAGACACGACGGCGATGATGATGGGACAGGTGTTGTTTGTAAGAGAACGAACGGAGGTGGACGGGTTGGTGTAAGAGCCGAACGGCGTGATGGGACCGGTGTAAGAGGGAACGGTGATGGGACGGTGTAGAGACGAACGCGTGATGGGACACGGTGTGTAAGAGACGAACGGCATGATGGGATGCGGTGTAAGAGACGAACGGCGTGATGGGACGCGGTGTAAGAGACGAACGGCGTCTGAAGGACAGGGGACCGGTGTAAGAGACGAAACGGCGCCGTGTGTCATAGAGACGAACCGGACTGCGGACGTTGAGCGACACAGGTCCATGTAAGAGAACGGCGTGAGGACACGGTGTAGAGACGAACGGGCGTGGATCACTGCAGGGATTTAACAGCCATCAGCAACATCAGGTAGAATTACTGTACAGGACCCAAGGGGGAGCCATACAACAACACTCACAGGAAAAAATGAAAAACTGTTGTGTGTGTGTGTGTGTGTGTGTGTGTGTGTGTGTGTGTGTTTTACCCAGTTCATGAGGAAACTCCTCACACAGGATGGCTACTGATGTACTGATACCCTGGAACACTGAGGCAGTGAACGAGGCTCCGATGGCCAAACCGTCTATAAAGTTATGGAGTCCGTCACTGAGAGTGATCATCCAGGCCAGAGTGCCGATATCAGAGTACGCCTGCCCCTTCAACCAGTAACACCCTCCCTGAGTGTCCTACAGAGAGAGAGAGAGAGAGAGAGAGAGGAGAGAGAGAGAGAGAGAGAGAGAAAGAGAGAGAGAGAGAGAGAGAGAGAGAGAGAGAGAGAGAGAAAGAGAGAGCACGAAAGAGAGAGCGAGAAGAGAGAGAGGGAAGAAAGAAAGAAAGAAAGAAAGAAAGAAAGAAAGAAAAGAAGAGCGTGCAAGAGAGAAAGAGCGAGAGAGAGAAAGAAAAAAAAAGGAGAGAGAAAGAGCAATTGAAATGGAGATAAAGAGAAAGACAGTAAAAGAAAGAACAAAAAAAACAAAAAGACAAAAGGGAAAAAAAGCAGAGAAACAGATGGGCAAACAGTTAAACAAAAAGAAAGAGACAGTAAAAATAAAAATGAGAGAAGCAGACAAGACAAGACAGCAAGACCACAAGTGTGTGTGTGTGTGTGTGTTTGTTTGTATGTAAAAAGTGAGAGAATTAGAGTAAGAAAAATACCAAAACTGAAAGCAATAAAGCACAAAACAGACTCACATAAAGAGAGACAAGAACACACAGCGGGAAAGTAAAAGGAAAAAAGGGGGAGAGAAAGACCGATTTTTACTTCCTGTGTCCTTACCTGTGCTGTCTGTCTGGCGCTCAGCATTATGTCGCCCTCTCTGATCTCTCCGTCCACTCTAGGTAAAGACACGGTTCCTCCTGTCTCTCCGTTCTGTAGCTTCTCCATCACTCCATCCTCCACATCAGTGTTCTTCACTGTGAAATGACTGTGTCCATGTTCTCCCTTAAAATAAGACACACAGAGGACAGGCTCTTGTGTAAAATCATTGTAGTGGTTGCTATTGGCCACAAGGGGGAGCCAACACAGAGACGCCTGTAAATACAAGGTTCTAGCTATAGTTTATTTTCTGGCCCATCATCATGTAGCGAAGTTTTCGTGATGAATTTCGCTAATAAAAGCGTTCTATGCTGTTAAGACATTTCCTACATGGGGGATGTCCAGTGTCCTGAGACACAGTAGTTTCCTTGGTCTCTTCCTGTGCGTCTTTTTCTTAAATCTCCACCCGATTGCATGCTTGAAGTGTGTAATTTTTCACCGAATGTGTGTTTTAAATGTTTGGTTTTCCTGTTGATGTATTTGGTATTTAGAGAGAAAATGAAGCTGCTAAGATAAACAGAGATCCAGGATAGGAAGCGAGTAAAACAAATAACAGGGAAGCGGGAAAATAAAATATTTACGTTTACCGGCAGGATTTTGCAGGTGGGAACAGGACAAAACTCAAATATTGTGGGTGAAAAAAGGAGAAAAATCATGGACAAACATCTGCATCCCCTGCGTGTCTGTGACCAACATCTGTACCGCCGCGTGTCTAGGTCCAACATCTGCACCCCCGCGTGTCTGTGTTTAACATCTGCACCCCCGCGTGTCTGTGTTTAACAACTGCTCCCCCCGTGTGTCTCTGTCCAACATCTGTACACCTGCGTGTCTGCGTCCAACATCTGTACCCCCTCTGCGTGTCTGCGTCCAACATCTGTACCCCCTCTGCGTGTCTGCGTCCAACATCTGTACCCCCTCTGCGTGTCTGCGTCCAACATCTGTACCCCCTCTGCGTGTCTGCGTCCAACATCTGTGTCTGCGTCCACCCCCCCTCTGCGTGTCTGGCGTCCAACACACCCCTAAGTCTCTGCGTTCAACATGTTTACCCCAAGTCTCCACATCCACCATCTGTACCCCAAAGTCTCCATATTCAACATCTGTATTTCTGTGTCTAGTGCTTAGACCTCCCTGTTCAATAGCTGAACCTGCATGTGGAACATCTGCACATACATGAGGTCTGTCCTTTCCTTATGTGTAACATTCGGCTTTGTGTTGTTTATATTTACCGTCTGTGTTTTATATTTAGCGTCTGTCGTTCACGCCCCCTGCCAAAAGTCTAAACTATCCTAGCGCTTCGTTAGCAACAGTCATTTTAATGGAGACTCTTTAATCTTATGTCGTACCGTGGATTTTGTTTTATTACCGCAGATTATGTTCTGTTTAATCAGGGCTGTGTTTTTCTAACGGTTTATTAGGTACTGATTTCTCTGTACAATAAATATTATTGACTTTCTGACAGACCCATGTGACGTTTACGGCTGATGTAGACAAAACCACCATACAGACTCAAACATCTGACTTAATGGAATATCACGACTTTTATTTGTTCTGTCCTGTCCTGTTAAACAGGTTACGCAGCCGAGATAGACATCTACCACAGCGCCGGCTGACACATTTTGGCAGGGGGCAGGGTGGCTCAAATGGTTGTTAATATGAAGACAAGAAACACCCGGGTTCAAGCGCCACCTCCGGCAAGTCAACCACTGTTGGGTCCTTGAGCAAGACCCTTAACCCCTCCTGCTCCAGGGGGCACTGTATCATAGCTGACCCTGCGCTCTGACCCCCAACTTACTAAGATGGGATATGCGAAAAAATTGGCTCTGTACACGTACCTCGCACAATCACAATGAAGTTGAATATTATTCTTATTATTCTTATAACACACCCAGGAGTACTAACGAGAACACTGGGGGAAAAAAAGGAAACTGTCGACATATTTACACTAAATCTGTCTCTCTACTTAATCACATTAGTAGTTCTGTATTTTTACTTAAAAAAATATATATTTTTATACTTAATTAAGAAATATATAAGAATGCAATGTCTATTTATTCATTACTGATAATCCAAAAGTAATTAAAGAAAATTTATGATTAATTTAATTTAATAATGTTTATTTTAGTCTCGTTTATTTGTATTTGTTTATTTTAGTAATGTTTATTTTTAGCGTCAGTTATTTTAGTCAGTTTAGTCTATTTTCCGTTTGTTTCATTTCCGGTTTAGTTTTTGTTTAGATTCGTTTAATTTAGTTTGGTTTCGTTGTTTTGGGCTATTTGCTAGCTGCACTCGTTGTATTTTCTTAATAATTAAATGAACTTCATCGCTACATTACAGTGACCATAAGGTTTTGAGCTCAACGCCCAGTTCTCTCACTCACCCTGTGTTTGGGTTTGAGGATCATCTTGAGGACTTTTTCCGTGAAGAAGAACAGATAGAAGCCGCCGAAGACGACGGCGGATTTGGACACGTAGTCTGGCTCCATGGGGTCGAAACCAAAAGCCTGCAGACAGAGAGAAACAGAGAGAGAGAGAGAGAGAGAGAGAGAGAGAGAGAGAGAGAGAGAGAGAGAGAGAGAGAGTCAGTTTACTTCTAACAAAAATGACATGCTAGATTTTCATACTTATTTTAGCAAAGGTGTGTCAGACTCCAGGGTTGCGTCTTGGATCATGTCTCATGCTTTGTGTTTATAATATACACTACTTACTTAACTGTAGCCCCTGGATGTGTGTCGATAAGTAATAAGACCTGGAAACATCATCTAGACCTAAATATTTATCCAGAAAAAGAAAACATTAAAGTTTGCGTTCACGCTATAGCTGCACGCTACAACGCCTCTGACGGCGCCGCCTTGTTCAGCAGCCATTTTGTTTATTTAGTTTGATCCACAAATTTAAGCTTTCGAGGTCCAGAATAATCTTTTGTCAGAACTCAACAATAGTAAAGAACCTGTTAGAGATCTTCAGGATTTTAATTGTTTTCTTTACCAAAGAGACTTTAGTTCAATTTAAAAAGTAGCCTTTTACAATGTAATCTAAAAGTGGAACTTTTAATGAAAGAACCACTGGAAAACCCTGATCTGTAACGATTACTGCATTTGCTTCCAAAGGGTTCCAAGACATAATCGGGTCGTTAATTCTTCCTGAAACTTTACAAAAACTTTATATAAAAAAAGTTATTTTTCTTTTGTTTCCTAAAAAAACCGGCATATTTGAGAATTCCAAGGAAGTTGGGATCATAACCCATCCAAAGAATTCTGAGTAGCACCCGGAAGTCTAGAACACACAGTGGTTCTAGCACACTTAGACGTTTTATTGTTTTTTCATCTTCTAGCAAAAAAACAAAGAAATCTAAAACTAGTTAACGGTTTGATCTTTTACATGGGAAATGTTAATGTTCTAAGCAAACCTGTAGCTATTTTTTTTTATTTATCTAGAACCCATAAAGAACATTTCCAGTCCAAGTCTGAGCACTAGTGTAGAACAATTCACTCACGAGATACACGATGAGACGCAAAACTGGAGTCTGGCATGCTGAAACTAGAAATATCAATTTCGATCTGATTTCCGCTGGTAAATTTCAACTTCCTGAATAAGTGAAACAAAATTTTTAACTATTTTAACTTGTATGTATGTGTTTAGCTATAAATAAAGTCTACTAAAGTCTGCATTTTAAAAATGCATTAAGTTTATTAATTTATAGTCTATAAATATAAAAATATAAATAAAAATATAACACACCCTTTTATACAGCTTATAAAAGCCTGCAGCCACCAATTAGCATGGCTTTATGTACTGTTAGCTGCATTAGCATTCATTTTTGTCCTAATAGAAATAAAAGAGATCCAGATAACCTTCCAATTTGTTCCCTATAAAACTTGGCTGATTTAGAACCTTTCAATAGTGTCTGATTTAGAAATTATTACGTATCTGCCTCAGGATTTCTCCGGAGAAGATCCGGAGTTCTCTAATTAAACAGAGGTTGATTAGGACATGCAGATCCTCTGGGAAATCTGGAATTGTTGCTGGAATATTTTTTTAGAGATTATTGATTTGTGATCGATTTTTCAGAATTGGTGTACATTTAAAAACAGTCTATTTGAAATTAGAGAAGAATATAGATAGTTTTGGCACTCATCGTGAGACACAGCTGCGTTCACGGTTCTAAAGGTTTTGGATGTTCTTGGGCTCTGAAAAGAATCCAGTGGGGAAAATTCTAGAGTTACAGCAGCACTGCAGGTGAAATATAAATAAATATCTACACTACATCAGTTGCCTCTCGCTCACCGCGGGCTGTACTGCACTAACATCACCTGCTTTTATTTTTATTTTAGCAGCCAAAGAAAAATCTACCGTATTTGTACAAAGTGTTTTATTTCTCCACACGGTTTATTCTTATTAGCTGAACAACACAAAGACTTTATTATACATAAACACACCATGAGTACACACCATGCCATCACATGGCAACACCCACACACACGTGCAAACACACACACAGACATGCAAACACGCACACGTGAGAAAACACACTCATGTCTGCACCCCTACCACCAATTTAGAGCAGCTAATCAACAGACTAGTGTGTTTGACAGAACTCTGAACAACCCACCTAAAGAGAAGCACCCGAGAGAATTGAATTTCATTTTATTTTTAAGTGTTTAAATGAAAATGTACGAAATCTGATGTACAAACAAACATTATATTATTAGAGTAGTTACGATTTTTTTTTTAACCGCAATAAAATGTTACTTAATTTGCGATTTTATCAAAAGAAAATTAAACATTTGCGACTTTCCATGGACTGTTGAATTGTCCTCAAACTGCATCGATTAGTGTCAACTAGTTACTTTCCAAACCATTAAAACAATCAGACACGTGAGTAACACACGAGTAGCCATTTTGTTTATTTAGTTTGATCCGCAAATATAAGCTTTCAAGGTTTTAGGAAGAACCCTGCATCTACATGGGTTCCTTTAGAAACGTTTTTCAAAATAATCTTTTGTTAGAACTCAACAATAGTAAAGAACCGGTTACTTGTAACTGCTTCTAGCAGATCTTCAGGATTTTAATTGTTTTCTTTACCAAAGAGACTTTAGTTCAATTTAAAAAGTAGCCTTTTACAATGTAATCTAAAAGTGGAACCTTTAATGAAAGAACCACTGGAAAACCCTGATCTGTAACGATTATTGCATTTGCTTCCAAAGGGTTCCAAGACATAATCGGGTCGTTAATTCTTCCTGAAACTTTACAAAAACTTGTAAAACTTTATATAAAAAAAGGTATTTTGATTTTGTTTCCTAAAAACATATTTAAGATATGGACCAAGGAAGTCGGGTTCATAACCCGTTCAAAGAGTTCTTGAGAAACATTATTGCACCAGGAGGCCTAAAAGTCACTGTGGTTCTAGCACGCTTAGACATTTTATTGTTTTTTTTATCTTCCCTTCTAGCAAAAAAAACAAAGAAATCTAAAACTAGTTAACGGTTTAGTCTTTACATGGGAAATATTAATGTTCTAAGCAAACCTGTAGCTATTCTTTTTTTATTTTATTTAGTTAGAACCCATAAAGAACATTTTGAGTCCAAGTCTCTGTGTAGAGTTTCGTTTTTTGGAATTCATTCACAAGATACACGATGAGACACAAAACTGGGAAACATGTCCCAACATGTCTCAATATGTCCTAACTTTATTTTTACAGTTTGTTGCAGGCATTGATTTCTAGATTTGTTTCTATCTACCAAAGTTTGTAGAGTTCAGTTCAGTTCACCAATAAAAACCACCAAAACACTGTCTGATGAATTATCAGTCTAAGTAAAGTGAGTAAACACATTTCAGGGTTTAGTTTTTAAACGTTTTTTTAAGAAAAGTGTCTCAGTGTTTCTAGAAAACTGAAAGGCCGTTACTGTTCTCGGTTTTTCGCTAGCTGTAAATATGCAAGTACGTAAGCTGTAAGTACGTACTTAGACTAAAGCGTTCAACATTTTTTGAGCAATAAGAATCCAGAATTTAAAAATAAATGTAGCATAAAGACGGAACCGCTGACAGAACCAATCATGAGCTGTGTTAGTTTTAATCTAAAATCGACCGAACCCTAATTTTGTACGATATTAAAGCTGATATTTCTTTTGTTATCGCATGCTGGTTTTATATATATATATATATAAAAACACACATTTTACACACAATTTAATTTGTTGAATTATTTAAACAATAACTGATTGATTCTTATTGCTATAGAAATTAAAGTTGTTTAGTTGCCTTTGCTGTGAGGAAGTAAAACGACAGTATTTACAATGTTATAAACAAAAAAGTTTGTTTAGTTCAGTACTGTTATCATCATCAAAAACAGAACTGAAACAATAAATAATTATCGTTTTCACATATCGGTTACCGCCAATTTAAAAATGCAAACAATCGGCATCGGTATCGGTTCTAAAAAGAATTAATATCGGTTGACCTTTAATTGAAAGTCCTACATGACTGTAACATCGCAGACTGAGAAGTGAAGTCATTGAATTGAGTGACTTTGAGTGGTTTTTATCTATAGTAAATCTCTCGGTCTCTCTATCCTTCTCTTTCTCACACACACACACACACACACACATTCTTTTCTTGCATTTCTTCTTTAAGAGAAGTGGTGGAAGTGAACTCTACCTCGGGGATGAGCTGAAAGAGCGCGTTGGAATAAAGCGTGCCGATGGCCAGAGCTATGAAGTAGAGCAGCAGGCGTTTGTAACAGGTTTTCCTCATGAACGGCACCACGCTGGCGCCCAGCAACGAACACAGTGAGATCACCGTTACACACACGAACCCGTAACCCCACACTGAACCCACGCAGGCGGCGGGAGCACAACACCACAAGAGAGAGAGAGAGACAGAGAGACAGAGAGAGAGAGAGAGAGAGAGAGAGAGAGAGAGAGAGAGAGAGAGAGAGAGAGAGAGAGAGAGAGAGAGAGAGAGAGAGAGAGAGAGAACAGGATTCATTAGTGTGGTTACAGAATTTCAGGGCATTTCGGAGACCTTGAGGAAGAGGAGATAAAAATGATTTGTTAGATGCAGATTAAAAATCCCAGACACCCGAGTCATCAGATATCACATGACCACAGTGATCATGCAAAGTGGCGGTCACTCCAGAAACTGGGCTGGATTTTCCAGACAGGAATGCAACCTTTTCGTGACAGGTTTTTTTCTATTATTTTGTTTTTTTTGTTTTCAGGTGAACTACGGCAGTCTGATCTGGAAAATACGGCCATGAAGATACAATAAAAAATAAAAATACAATTAACAAAAGGATCTTAGTTCTTTAATGCACCAGTGAATACATACAACCTGCTTCCACTTCACCCCTTCAGTCATCCCTCAGGCTATACTTAACCCATCAATGTACCTTTATCCCCTCTCCCCACCCTAAACATACAAACACACACTACACACACACACGTAATGCATGATCACACACACAAACAACTTGCCATCCTCTTCTCTTTCTATAAACTTTTTCTCACTCAGAGCACAGGTGTAACAACCTCAGGGTATGCCAAAGCCACCATTCCAACACACACACACACACACACACCCGTTTCCAGCTATGCTTTCTCACAGGAACATGCAACACTTCATTACTTCTCTTAATTAAGGGATTTGAACCTACTTAGCCAAGAATAAATGCAGTCTGTCTTCATGGATGTGTGTGAACTCCATTATTATCGGCATTTTTTTTATGCTAAAAATAATTTTTTTTAATTCTTAACTAAATCGGATGCTACATAGTGATCCAATTATCTAACAACAGCTATATATGTTGCTAAATAATGCTCCGTTTAGAAATGTGTTGCTACAGTTAACCAAAGAGGACAAAACCTGATGCTAAATAATGCTCCATTTAAGAAATAAGGACTGAACCTGCTGCTAAATAATGCTCCATTTAACAAATAAGGACTAAACCTGCTGCTAAATAATGCTCCATTTAACAAATAAGGACTAAACCTGCTGCTGAATAATGCTCGTTATTAGATAAGGACTAAACCTGCTGCTAAATAATGCTTCATTTAACAGATAAGGACTAAACCTACTGCTAAATAATGCACCATTGAACATATAAGAATTAAAAAAAAACACTGCTAACTAAAACTAATGCTTTATTAGTTATAAGAAAAAGGAAATATCTATAAAAAAGTAAACATGCTGCAAAAATAATGGTCTATTTGAAAAATAACTAAAAACGATCGCTAATTAATGCTCCATTTAATAAGTAAAGACTAAAACTGCTGCTAAATAATGCGCCATTTATTTATTAAGTAGTATGTCTAAAGCTTAATAATGCTTCATTTAACACGTAGGAACCGAAACTGCCGCTGGAAGATTTATGAAGGTGACCCTGAAGATACACGTCTCCAGTTGACCTATTTTACGTTTTCTGGGAGAAAAAGAGAGGAAGAGCAATAAAAAGGAAAAATAAAACTAAATTAGGTTAAAACAAATGCATCCCCAAAAAAATAATAATAAAAAAAAACCCCACCAAAATGTTATAAATTTTGTGAGCTCATCAATTTCAATCATTTTATCAGTCATTTCTGATTATCATCATCATCATCATCATCATTATTCATTTCAGATTTTGGTCATGTCTGATCCGTGTGTGACGAATGAGAGAAAATTAGTTGTTTTTTTCCATGTTTTTCCATTTTAAACACAGAGTTATGTGTTTGTGTGTATATGTGTGTGCACCTGTAAGTGAGAGATAGATGGGTAGAGAGGGAGAGAGAGAGCGAGGGATAGAGAGCGCATGTATACTGGACCTCCGGCAGCAGCTGGAAGATTGCAGTGGAGAAGAGCGTCCCGATGGACAGAGCGATGAAAAAGACGAGGACTCTGCGCATGAACTGCGTCCTCATCAGTGGCACCACAGACACACCGGTCACAGCGAACACACTTACTACAGTCACACTGAGCACAGCGAAACCCCACACTGCACACACATTTCAGACATAAATCATAAGGAAAATTAGCAACACAAACACACACAGCTTCTGGTGTGACTCTCTGTGGGTGTGCAGTTTACACACCCACAGGTTTCAATGTTGGGTAAAAGCTTTCCACATATGTATAAGCCCACAGGTAGAGTAAAACCAACTGGCAACAGCCTTCAAATGAGCACTTAGATGGTTGGAAGGCAACAACTTGGCAGAAAATTCAGGTAAAGAAAAGGAAACACCAACAAAATAAAAATTATAGGCAGACACTCAATGAGGGACAAGGCCCCTGGATGGACAAGAGACCCTGGACGTAGATAAGCCCCAACCCCCAAACAAATGCAAGAGCTCCTAGAAGAACAGGAGACCTCCAGATAGGCAAGAGCCCCTAGACCATGGCTCACCAAGCTCGCAAAGAGGGTCGGTGTCCTGAAAATTGTAGCTCCAACTCTAATCAAACCACACCTGAAGTAGCTAATCGCGGTGTTGCTAAACCCTGCAGACCCTCCAGGACTGAGTCTGGTGACCCCTTCTCTAGACGGACAGAAGACCTGCAAATGGACAAGAGCTCTGGAGTCCACCATACATACAAAATCCCCAGGATGCACAGCAGACCCCACAATGGATAGAAGCCCCATAACTAACAAAAGACCCCTGTCTCTCCTTAACCTGTCATTCTCTCTATCCTTTTCCTAGTCCCCCTTTTCCCCTGTTGGACAGGGAGGGTAGAGAAAAGAACAGTTTACAGACTGCTTCGCCCTAAAAGACTGTATCACTGAGACACTAACTAAAATCATGGACACTGTAGACTCTTTTTCTTAACTATTTTGGTGGTATCGGGCAGGTGTCCAAAGATTTTGCCCAATTACAGGTCACGGATACAGAACAGAAAAAAGTTGTGTGTCTTTTTGCTTTCACAGTATTGGTAGACGGCCTGGAGGAGGAACCACCTCCCAGCAGGTCCAAAATGGTTTTTGGGCAAAACAAACTATTTAGCTCGAAATCTTCTAGCACACGCCGGCCATGTAATTACTGCCTCCGTGCCGTCCAGCCAGCAGCCACTACAAACTGCTCTGGTCTCGTTTCCATCCTGCCTTTTTATATCTTTGGCCTTAACCAGAGCTTCTGGACAAACTTCCTGAATATTCCTTCTATCTACATCGAACCCAAAGAGTGGAAACGTGACCCAGATAAATAGAAGTTACTCTGGATGAGGGATGAGTGTCTGCCTAGTGCCAGAAATATAACATTTCCAAACAACAACCAAAAAAATCTCTTGTTTTCTAGCTGGAAGCCAATCAGAGTTCCCCAAATACAAGTATCAGCCAATTAAAACAGAGGAGGTGGGGCTTAAGGTCTCTTTTATCAATAGAGCGCTTTTTAATTTGTAGTCGCAATGAAACTTCTACTTGTAACTGGTACTTTCACTGTCTTGAAAAACAGATTTAATCGGAAACGAAAGAAAAACTTTCGCTACATTATAATACGACTACTAACAATTTAGCAAAAAATATTTATCAGTAAAAAAGAAGAGAAAAGTTAGAGAAAATAAAAATAGTAAAAACTAATGTTTTGTGGAATATTCACAATAAATCAACCAAATTCAGAAAACGAATTAAAAAACTTTTACAAAATAATGTAAATTTTTTTTTACATTATTAGTGCAAAATAAATACATACACAAACACTAAAAAAAAGCTACACACTGCAAGGCAATTGAAACTTATTATACAAAACAATCGCGCAAGACATTGAACACAATTCATTTTAACACACTGATAAATAAAAAAGAACAAAATAAAACCTAAAGTAATAATATTTTTTATAATAAAAGCTTGGACCACAATTAAATATTATAATATTTAATTAATTAAAATTTGTTGAGATCTTGTTGATATGGAACTTAAAAAAAACAACAACTAATTACTGCTTTTTAAACTCGGTACAGAAAATTTCTATGATTATTATTACTTTTTTTTTTTTTTTTTTTTTTTACCATTTTTACATTTTAAAGGAATTTATAGAAAATGTAAATATTGTTAATGCATTAATACACTTTTGTTAATGAAAAAATTGAATAACGACAAAACGGTTGCCAAGTGTGTTGACAGTAACAACTAAGTTTGGGATTTGCAATGAAGTTGGAGGGCAACTGTGTAACAAAAATTATCGATACAGCTACCTATCGTGATATTTTCTAGTAACAATAATGTATCGATAGTCTAACCATGAGTATCGATATCAATTTTTATTACGCTTTAAACTGATTTACGGTTACATTAATGTTTAATAAAAACTCTCTGTGCGACTTTCTCGTCCTGTACGTGTCGTAGTCGTCGGACACATCCAGTTTTATTATCTCAAAAACAAACATGGAGGAAAAATAAAAGTTGTTCCGCCTTTGTATTTATAGCTTTTAATTTTATATATTATATATATATATATATATATATATATATATATAATATATAATTTTTATTATTTTTTTTTTTCCAAAAGTATCGTATTGCAATATATCGTAATGTATATTGTTGTGCGTATCGTATTGTGAGGCCCTAAATTAAGTGTTATCCCGGAGACAGAAGAATAAATTATCATCATCATCATCATCATCATCATCACATAGTTTCCATAAAAAAACAGAACAATAAAAAATATCAATGTTAAAATAAATTTACATTTACGGCATTTGGCAGACGTTCTTATCCAGAGCGACTTACATTTATCTCTGTTATACAACTGAGCAATTGGGGGTTACGGGCCTTGCTCAGGGGGACCAGCGGTGGTGGCTTGGTGGTGCTGGGAAACAAATCCTGATCTTTCTGGTATCAGTCCAACACCTTAACCACTAAGCCACCACTTCCCCATAAATGTGTTAATGGTGTATTATAGAAACAGTAAAATGTTTCTATAATAACAAGATAAAAAAAAAAAAGGTTGCCATGACGACGAATCAACCATTGTTGTTTCACTGCTGAGAAACATTGCCATAGAAAAAGGATGATAATGATAAGATATAATTATATTAACAATAATAAACTTTTGGAATGATAGATTATCATTAATAACATCCGCCTTTTATTGTCTTACCCTCAGCGTTGGACGGTTTGGCGCTCGGTTCTACTTCCTGTTTCTGTTCACCTTGACACGATCGGGAGTCCAGCTGCTGCAGCATGGTGGGACAGAACTCCTGCAGGACCGCCCCGTCCAAACGGGACTTCTCACTCAGACCGTAAGCTGTCAGCGTGTCTGTGGGTAAACACTGTGAACATGCCCAAAACACACACACACACACACACACTGTTATTCAGTCTGTTTGCAAATGAATTACAGTCTGAAAACAATTTCATCCCTACAGCAAATCACGCCAGTAAAAGCAATTCATTCAGTAAAGAACGGCACATGGTTCCAGTTCAGTCATTCATAACGACATGTAACGTTGTGGAACCACACAGGTAATGAGAGCAAGCTGGAGCAAACAGCACCACCGTTTGGTGCACAGGTGTCTTCTGGTTATCTTAATGATCAGACATTAAAGAAGAGCAGATTTTTAGAAATGTTATTTAACCTGGAAGAAAGGAAGCAGAAGAGCGACTGACTGCTCTAAACTCCGTCCCCCTTCAGAGAAGATGATGGTTTTATTCCTGGTTAGTTTCGTTTATGGATCAGGATGTTCCGGATTCACAGCGTGATATAACGGTTCCCTCCCTTATTCACACTTCATTTTCCAGGACAAATTTCATTACAACAAAAATAAAGAACATGAATCACAGATTAAAAAAAATAAATAAAAATTAAATTAAAAAAAGTAAAAAGTACACATTATGGCTATCACTTTACCGAACACACACACACACACACACACACACACACACACACACACACACACACACACACACAGCTTCTGATAAAAAACTCTTCACTTTCTTATGGTGGTAAAACCTAAAAACTAATAAAATTAAAACCAATAAATAATAAAATATAAGAAATTAAAATTAATAAACCCTAAAAAAAAAAAAAAAAACTGCAAAAAAAAGACTGCAAAACTCAATTGCCCCAAACGGACTGATTCTCATGCACGTTTTCCAGATTTAGTTCTAGAGCTGTTTAAGTTCCATCCTTTTCTCTGTGACACTAATTATTGGACTTTTACAGGAAGGTGAAGTCATGCCGTCACAACCGTTCCATCAGGACAAGCAGCTTTATACGGGACAGTTCATGTCTTTTCTCGATTTTCCATGTGTTCTCCAGGACTGGAAAGTTGTTTATTAATTTGTTAAGATTTTTAGGATGCGTGGGAACCCTGGAGGTTTATAATCTAAAATCAAACATCACTGTTTGTCTTATGTCCCTTTTTTTTGGTTAATTATGTTAAACTAACTGCTACATAAATGTAATAGCTGAGAGACGTTTCTAATGCAAACAAAGTCGTGTGATGGGACAAATTAGCAGTTCGTGTCGTTACCACAAAAGTGCAAACATTAGGGGTGTGACGGGGACAGGGGATGCAATGTATCTCATGAGATCCGAATGGTCACGTGCTGTAATGGACAAGTAATGTACAGTTTTATACCATTGTGCTGATAACGTTTATTTGGTCCTTCGGCGGTCCTACAGCTTAAACCACCGTAGGCAAACCACACTTACAAACACATTTGTACCTTTCTAAAAAAAAAAAAAGTCTGCAAAACGGAACTAAACAACGGATAAATGTCCAAACCGTTATTTAATAAGCTCCAGTGAACATCCTAATAAGTCCTAATAAGTGCAGTTGCTTTAGACTTTCTTTCACGTTTTCCAGATTTTGTTCTAGAGCTGTTCGAGTTCCATCCTTTTCTTCGTGACACTTTTTTAATTAGTATTAAATTTCGGGACATGCTTAGACATTTATTTGCCATTTCATTAGGACAAGCAGCTTCTTACGGGACAGTTCATGTCTTTTCTCGATTTTCCATGTGTTTTCCAGATTACATTCTAGAGCTGTTCGAGTTCCATGCTTTTCTCCGTGACACTTTTTCTATATGCACTAAACTTTGGAATGAGCTTGGACATTCATTTGCCGTTCCATCAGGACAAGCAGCTTCTTACGGGACAGTTCATGTCTTTTCTCGATTTTCCATGTGTTCTCCAGGATTGGAAAGTTGTTCATTAATTTGTTAAGATTTTTAGGACGCGTGGGAACCCTGGAGGTTTATAATCTAAAATCAAACATCACTATTTGTCTTATGTCCCTTTTTTTTGGTTAATTATGTTAAACTAACTGCTACATAAATGTAATAGCTGAGAGACGTTTCTAATGCAAACATAAAGCCGTGTGATGGGACAAATTAAACAGTTTGTGTCGTTACCACAAAAGTGCAAACATTAATAAACATCATTATGTGTTTACGCTAAACTAAATGTTTGGAATAAAAATGTCCTTCAGCAACTTGTTTTATTCCAAGTCTGTTAATTCGTTTTTGTAGTATAAATATCTAAATATCGACATTACCGCTATTTACAGTACGACTCACTCCCTCTAATTAGCTACCGTTTCCATGGCAACAGATCTTTAAACAGGAACCTGCATGGCAGACAGTCGGATATAATATAGAAATCTGTAATATGATAAACACACATTTAACAAACATTTATAAAAAAATACTTAAAAAAGAAAGAAAGAAACGACACAGTCAAAGAAACAAGCAGCAGCAAACAAGAAAGAAGTAAAGTAGGAAAGAAAAACAAAA
>VCAZ01000116.1:1188608-1211108 GCA_005784505.1 Bagarius yarrelli | reverse complement strand
GCTACAGAAAATAAACCACACATGAGCTACTCGGGTGTACAAGCTCGACCAATCACAGCAAGTCAGAACAAACCAATAAAAAGAACTTTTTATTTTTAATGGGTTTTTTTCGTTATTTTGTCTAAGTTGAGTTTAGCACGATGCTAAAACTGCTGCTAAAAGAGCTGCTGCCGAAAGTTTGTGTGTTTTTGTGTAGTGTAAAAAGTTCAGCCTCAGAAAGAAAAACAGAAAGAAAAGACAATCGGAGGGAAAAAAAAGAGGGGAAAAAAAGCAAAGATGTGAAAAAAAGGGTAAATGGTCAGGGTTTCAAAGACTTTTCCAGCTCTGGTAAATTCTAGTGGGAATTATTAGGAATTAATAGGAATAAAGTGGGAAATTAGCAAAACTGCAGGTTAGAGAATAAGAGTTAAAACACACACACACACACACACAGATTCAATATGTATTAATTGTCAGCAAATAAGTCAAATAAATTTTACTAAGTTCTCATACAATCCTGTTGTGTTCCAACTTGGAATATTATTAAAAATTTCCATAAAAATTTTCACATCTTTGCTTTTTTTCCCCTCTTTTTTTTCCCTCCGACTGTCTTTTCTTTCCGTTTTCTTTCTGAGGCTGAACTTTTTACACTACACAAACACATGAAACTTTCGGCAGCAGCTCTGGTAAATTCTAGTGGGAATTATTAGGAATTAATAGGAATAAAGTGGGAAATTAGCAAAACTGCAGGTTAGAGAATAAGAGTTAAAACACACACACACACACACACAGATTCAATATGTATTAATTGTCAGCAAATAAGTCAAATAAATTTTACTAAGTTCTCATAAATTCCTGTTGGAATATTATTAAAAATTTCCATAAAAAGTTTCCGGAAAAATGACCTGGAATTTTTTTCCCTTCTTTCATAACCCCATGCTGTGCTGCTGATGATAAAACGATAAAAAAGTGTCTGATTTCCCTCAGAAATGAGAAGTGAAAGAGAGAAGCTCCTGAAACTTTCCTCTGAGTCAGCATTTCAGCCTTCTCACCTAAATACCAGCGCAGCCTCTTCGCTCAAGGTGGACAGGAACTCCAGCGGAAAGCGATCCGTCCCTGAGGGACGCACGTCTGCAAGGAGAAACCGCTGTTCTGAAAGTCGAGCACGGAGTCTCTGCAGTGTCCCTGAGCTATAATTACACAGCCCACACTCGCAAACTCTGCACCAAATCAAACTGAGTCAAACTGCGCAGACACCAAAAGCAAACGGTGCAGACACAGAATCTAACTGAATACAACAGGGCAGACACCAAAAGCAAACGGTGCAGACACAGAATCAAACGCGCAGAAACCAAATAACTGAATACAACAGCGCAGACACCAATCAACATTGCAGACACAGAATCTAACTGAATACAACAGCGCAGACACCAAAAGCAAACGGTGCAGACACAGAATCTAACTGAATACAACAGGGCAGACACCAAAAGCAAACGGTGCAGACACAGAATCTAACTGAATACAACAGGGCAGACACCAAAAGCAAACGGTGCAGACACAGAATCTAACTGAATACAACAGGGCAGACACCAAAAGCAAACGGTGCAGACACAGAATCTAACTGAATACAACAGCGCAGACACCAAAACAAACGGTGCAGACACAGAATCTAACTAAATACAACAGCGCAGACACCAAATCAAACAGCGCAGGCACGAATCTAACTAAATACAACTGCGCAGACACCAAATCAAACAGTGCAGGCACGGAATCTACTTGAGTGAAACGGCTCAGACACATTAAATTTGGCAGATTTTTAAAAAAATATTTTAATCCTAATTGTTTTTTTACTGTCTAGAAGCAACCCGAATCGAGTGTTCTTTATCTGATGCACTAATTTATAATAATAATAAATATTATTTTTTTTGTAATTAAAATGATTAAAAAGATAAAAGTTATAAACACAGTTTAAGATTATTAATTTAATGATTTTAAGTTTGCATACAAGTTATTAACAAAAGTGGTTTTTTTAATAAAAGAAAATAAATTATTTTTAAAGCGGACCCTTCGGTCTAACTGGTCAACGTTTTCACTTTATCTGTTATTACATTATTCTAGAAACAATAATTAAAAATCTACGCATTTTAGCCGGGAACCTTTCACTTACCCTCCTAGCACACGGTAAAAAAGTAAGTGCCCCCTCCGGCAGTCTCTGTGTGACACTTTGTTGGTTAGGAGGCTTTATAAGAGCGTGGCGTCAGGGAAAGGGGCAATTACGTTCACTAACCCGCTTATTAAATTCTACAGTGTCATATGCGAAATGACCAGTTTACCACAGGACGCTAGGGTGTAATAACCCCGCGGGGTTAGTGCTAATGATTAAGTGTAAATTCCACATCATTTAGTCTCTGATTCTCTGAAGGTGGATGAGGTGAGGAATCATGGTCGAACTTTGTCCCTAAACTCTCACAGGAGACGCTGAGCTTTCGCACGTCCGAAACATACAAATTAACTTCAGTTTTCTGCTTGTAGCTACACAGGAAGACTTCCTGAGGCTGTGTGAAAGTGCAGATTAGGAGATTTTACCATCATCACACTGTCGTCTGACCACATCCTTTACTGCAATTTAAAGAAACATTTGTGAAACTCGACCAGTTTATACTAATGTAATAACCTGAGAAAGGACACGCCGTAAGCAGGACAAACTATTCGATCAGTTTTTCCATTAAAACAATAGTAACGGCGCCCTTAATCAGCGATAGAGTCACTGTGTGTCTGTGAGGGCTGAGGCGCTGCAGTGGACGAGCTGTTTAGACAGACAGACAGATTGACAGAGACAGACAGAAGGACAAAAAAAAAGGCAGAAAGACAGGCAGACATAAAGACAGAAAAGACGACAAAATCAGGCGGACAGAAAGAAAGGCCGACTAAAAGACAGAAAAGGAGACAGAAAAAAAAGACAGGCAGACAGAAAGAAAGACAGGCAGACAAAAAAGGGAAAAAAAGAGAAGACAGACAGAAAAACAGAAAAGAAAGACAGACAGAAAGACAGAAAAACAAAGACAGACAGAAAAACAAAACGACAAAAAAACAGAAAGAAAGACAGCCAGGCAAAAAGAAAAAAAGACGGGCAGGCAGAAAGACAGAAAGAAGGACAGGCAGAAAGACAAAGACAGAAAGAAAGAAAAAGAAAAGCTACAAAAACGGATGCATTTCTACATTTTTACATGAGCCACAACTGCCCCTAAGAGAGACCTGGGTTTAAGTCCCCAACTGTTGGGTCATTGAGCAAGACCCCTAACTCTTCCTGCTCCAGGGGCACTGTTTCTTAGCTGACCCTGCGCTCTGACCCCCAACCTTTCAAGGAATTGAATTGAAGAAAAACATCCTACCTTGAGGTGGTGGTGGTGGTGGTGTCTCAGTAGTTAAGGTTGGACTGCTAACCAGAAGATTGTGGGTTCAATTCACTAGTACAACTAAGTTGCCACAGTTGGGCCCCCGAGGAAGGTCCATAACCCCCAACTGCTCAGTTGTATTAATGAAATAAATGTAAGTCGCTCTGGATAAGGACGTCTGCCAAATGCCGTGAATGTAAATGTAAAACTTCTCCAGACGATGGCCATCTGCTCGAACGAAACTAAATCATTATTTACATTTTATCTGACTTTATCTGGGATGTAGTGGCTCAAAGGTTAAGGCTCGGGGGTCGGGCATCAGATCTGGCAGGATAATATTATTGGGCCCCTGTGCAAGGCCCTTAACTCTATTGTTCCAGGGTGCTTTGACTTCAGCTTCCGAATAAGATGGGATATATAAGAGCTGTGATTCGTTATCTTGTAGCCACATGCTATGACAAAGTCGAACCTAAAATAAAATATAATTACTACACACGGATCGTAGTGTGCACAGAACCAGGAAAAACAAACCTAATCTTAATTTTAAACATTTGCTCAGCGGCCCAGCAGTGGTGCCTTGGTGGAGCTGGGAATCAAACCCACAATCTTCAGGTCGGTAGTCCAACACCTTAAGCATGAGCCACCAACCACTTCTATTACACTATCCAGAGTTTACATTTACTCTCTTTAATCTCAACATATTTAACACAATTAATTAAATTATTTAAAGTTGTATTAGTGACTTAAATTATGTCAATTACAGCCTAATAAAATTAATAAAATTCGCTTTATGCTGAAGGGATTTAAGGAGAACACGTGGTTATAAGCGGTTATAACGGACAACAAAAATGATCGTAAAAATAAATTGTCTGATTGTATAATAATAAGAAGAAGAATAAGAAAAAGAACAAGAAGAAGAAGAAGAAGAACAACAACAACAACAACAGCAGCACAGTGGCTTGGTAATTAGCACTGTTGCCTCACAGCTAGAAGGTCCCGGGTTCGATTCCCCTAAAGGAGTGTTTCTGTATGGAGTTTGCATGTTCTCCCTGTGCTTGTGTGGGTTTACTCCGGGTTCTTTGGTTTTCTCCCACAGTCCAAAAACATGTATGTTAGATTGATTGGTGCTTCTAATTTGTCCATAGGAGTGAGTGTGAGTGTGTCCCTGTGATGGACTGGTGACCTGTCCAGGTGTCCCCTGCCTGTCTTTTGCCCTTTCAGACCCCGAATTAGGGGAAAAGTGGGTATAGTGTGAATCATGAAAATGAATGAATGAAGAATAATGAGGATGATGATGATGAAATCTCAACATCCAGGTCAGTCTCACTGCTCCAGTTTAAAGTGAATGTTAGCTTCATCAGCTAATCACAGCAAAATTACATCAATAATCACACTTTCGTTACAGAGTTAAAGATTTAAATGACGCTTATAACCAGTTATAACGTGTAGTTTGCTAAGCGCTGCGTTATTATTAGAGAATTAACCCAGCGCAGGCGCAGATGAGCTGGACAGTCATGATGTTAGTATGGCTTTTATTTACTCACCTAAACGTTTTCACGGGTTCTTCTGATTCAGATCTGCTGATTCGGGGATGTTCCGGGATGTACTGACGGGTTTAACGGATCCACCGGGAGAGAATCAGAGTGTGTGTGTATGTGTGTGTGTGAGTGTGTAAGTGTTTTGGTTCTTTAGCTGCCAGAGATCCATTCACACACACGGCAGCTGAGAGTGTAGAGCAAGCTGCGCATGCGCGGTGCGCTTTAAACCGCTAGCGCCACGTTTGGTTGGTCATGACGTCATTGATTCACGCCGGCTCCGGGACTGAGGTTGCCAGATGTAAAAGGCAAAATGACGCGGAGTTGATCTGGCAGCAAAATCGTCATATGACCAAATTAAGAACTGTTAAAAAGTTTACCAGTGGTAAATAGACAGACAAATTTACGGCAGACGTTCTTATCCAGAGCAACTTACATTGGTCTCATTGATACATCTGGGCAATTGGGGGTTGGGGGCCTTGCTCAGGGGAGGTTCTTGGTGGAGCTGGGAATCGAACCCACAAGCTTTAGGTTATTAATCCAACACCTTAACTATGAGCCACCACTTCCCACACACCAAGTAGATACAGTAGACAGACAGACAGACACAGTAGATAGACAGACAGACAAATCAGAATAGGATTTCGAGAGGGGGTGTATCCTCAAGTGTGTTTAGACACACAAAAGACTAGTTTTGGTGTCAGCCACCAGGTACAACAATATAAATGAAAGAGATAAGAAGAAAGGTTTAATACATCATTGATATTCAGTATAACAAAATTAATTGTTACTAATAATAGTAATAATAATGCTACTACGACTACCTACTAATAAATAATAATAATAGAATAAAGGAAAAATAATATACTGGGTATTGCAGCCGCGTTAGATTTTTGTGACGGACTGATCAAAAGCCGGATTGAACTGCAGAAAACGCTGTTCCTGTGTTAACACACGAATCAATACCGGTTGATCCTAAATCACTTCCTGAGATTCTAATATAATCTACTGCAGAGTAAATTTGGAGGGAAAAAAAGCATTTAGCATTTTACATTTAAAAAATATCTAATTTAACAATCTTTTTATTGCATTTTTTTTTTCATTTATAGACACGATTATAAATCAATTACGACATTTGACAGCAACATACAAAAGTGCTTTGAGTTTTTAATCAATGAATAGATTAATACCGGATCACCGGATCAACCGTCTCTTAAAGATAATCAGTGGATCGACTGTTCTGACATTGATGAAAAGTTCATTCCACCACCTCGCTGCTAGAACAATGGGTCTTGATGCAGAACTATATGGTATCCTGAGAGTTGGTGGAACCAGCAGCACAGTATGCGGTGTGCGGAACAGTGTGTAAAGACTTGTGTTAATCGGTGCTTGGTAGCCCTGGCCAAAGAACAGCAGATTCTTAAATCAGTAAATTATTAAAAAATTAATCATTTCCAGATTAGCTAGTTTATATGGATGCTAATTACAAACACAGACTAGCTTAGTGGTTAAGGTGTTGGACAGCTAAGTGGAGGATTGGGGTTTGATTCTCAGTACTACCAATTTTCAACTGTTGGGCCCCTGAGCAAGGCAAAACAGCTCAAGATCTTAAAGCTAGATTGAATATTAGCAACAATTTCACACACACACACACACACAATTGGAGTAACACAACCACTTAGAAAAGCTATAAAGCTAAAACTAGGTGACAATTTGATAAAGTCTGATCATCTTCACTGCTACATTTTAGCACGACAAGTGTTTCTTTATCATAGTTAGCTACAATGCTACGCTATATATCTCATAACCTTTAAGGTAAAAGTGTGTATTTTTTTTTTTCAATAAACTGACGGTTAATTTTTCTCAATAAAAATAAAATAAATAAATAAAACAAAAACTTTACACTGTAGCAGAAATGTGTGTTTTTTATAGCATGATGCAACAAAGCTAACAGCTAACCGATTCGTTGTTTTAGAATAAATTCTGTTTCATAGGTGAAATAATAATAATAATAATAGTTACAATTAAAACAGCGTTTAGTTTAGTTATGTTGGTTTTTTCACTAGTATTTTTAAAAATTGTTATTTATACCAATCTGGCAACCAAAACGATCCACTGTTTTTAAATAAACCTAAATATTTTTGTATGCTAACAAAAATAGCATATTTCTCATAGGTGTGTATTCGATGGCGATTTTGTCACGAAATAAAACTAGTTACATTTCTTTAACCTGAAAACTTTTTACACCCAAATTATTATAATCATTAAACTTTAATTAACTTAAAAGTAGAACAAACAACAAACTAGCACACTAACAGGAAGTGGAAGTACAAATAAACTAGTGGTGCAACTGGTTATAGGGCAGGTTTGTTGATTGAAAGATCAATGTCAAAGACCCAACAAACTGCCAAACTGCCCCTGTATGACACTTAAGAATAAAGCTGCCCCCAATACGGAAAAAAAACTGCCCCTGTACAAAATATACTTTACCCCCAAAACCTCTTAAACTGGGACATTCCTAGAGCAGAATTTTACTGTGCAGTACCGATTAAAGTCTTTTATTTTAGAGAATTGGACTCACTTTAAATTGGACGTTTAGGACATAAAGAAGAATCAAACTCGTCTCTTCATTTACAGCTCCACCACCAGAACACCGATCTTAGTAACTCATTACAGAAAGGAGACGCCAGATTTACACTTACATTATTTATTTTTTTATTAAGTATTGTTTTTTTTTATATTAATACTATAAACTTTAACTATACTTTTATTATTAAATACTTAAATTAACACAAAATTTACATTTACAGCATTGAGCAGACGTCCTTATCCAGAGCGACTTACATTTATCTCTTTCATACAGCTGAGCAATTGGGGGTTAAGGGCCTTGGATGGTGTTGGAAACCAAACCCTGATCTTCCAATTAGCAGTCCAGCACCTTAATTGCTAGGCTACCATGTCCCATTAATTACATTAACAGCATTTGGCAGCAACCCTGATCCAGAGCGACTTACATTTATCTCCTTTATACAACTGAGCAATAAAGGATTAAGGGCCTTTGCTCAGGGGCCCAACATTGTAAATTAGTGGTGGAATCGAACCCTGACCTTCCAACAGCTTAATTACTGCACTACCAATGAAAACTTTTAGTTCACGTCTTTGTTTTTGATGTTAATGAGCTTCGGCTTGTTTCGTGCTTCATGATTTTCAGCCCTGAGCTCAGCTCACCGTCTGTCTGAGGTTTCCTCTGTTCATGTAAGTTTCCCGTGGATTCTTTCCTGTCCTTTAGGATAAATTGCCCCAGGAATGAATAAATGAGTGAGTCTGTGTGTGTGTGTGTGTTTAGTGTATTCCTGCCTTGCATCCTGTCCTTCCAGGATGATCTGGATAACCCGCCGTTATTACGTTCAAACAACTGAAGCAAATAACAAACTTCTTTTGATAAATAGTTCAGGAAACGTTCCCACAACGTTCAGTAACGTTCTTTAAAAGTTGTCTAAAGGTTAGAATAAAACATTAATGGAACATTCTTATATCGTCATTATCAGTTAATGATCATCTTTGTGATTTCGCCAGATAACGTTCTTAAAACATTGTTTTTGGAACGTCCGTATGACGTTATTTGTACTCGATTTATCTGTTTCGAGGAAACTTTCTGAGAATATAACCATCAATGTTCATTAAAACAGGACAGTTTCACTTATTTTGAATCATTTTAATCAGGTTCCAGAATCCAGAGCAGAATGTTTGTAGAACGTTCTCTGAACATTGATTTATCAGCTGGGCTGGTTTTAAACTTCAGGAGTTACTGGTTTAGGACCGGAGCTTCATTTAATCACAACAAAACATCAACTGATCATCGTTTTTTACTCAATTTTTTTCTCTCTCGATATTTTAGACTTGTTTACTTTTCGGAGATCGTTTTTTATTTACAAGTCGTTTTATTTTCAATTGTGCACAAGACCATCGTTACAGCACCGAACTGCACCTACAGACGAGTCAACGACGGCACCAACAGCAAGAGTCTTTTAATTTCCTTTCCTTTCAATTTTGTTGCTCATCTTTACAACTACAGTAAATTATTCTATTCTATTTTATTTTTTAATTTCATTCTATTTTCCTTTATTTTACTCTTTTATCCTATTCTCCTTTTTTATTTTAATTTTTAATTCTATTTATTATCTACTATTTTTTATTCTAGTCTACTTTATTCTATTCTTTATTCATTTTTTTCTACTTTATTCTACTCTTTTATTCTATTCTACCTTATTTTTTACTTTAATAATTTTAATTCTAATCTACTTTATTTCATTCTATTCTTTTTATTTTAATTTAATTTTTAATTCTATTCTATTTTTATTCTTTTTCTCTTTATTATATTCTACTCTATTTTTATTTTTTATTTAATTTTTTAATTCTATTCTATTCTACTTCATTCTATTTCACTAGTATACTTTATTTAACATGAGTAAATAATAAGAAACTCTGCACTGTTTTATCATTTCCTGAACCGACATTTCTTTAATCGGTCTTTGTTGCTACACCGACCGAAAAAATGGCGTCTCTTAAACTGTGCTTTGTAGTGGAAGCTTCACCCGCTGACATCATCGATTCCCTTTGGAAACCAGTGAGGTTTTGGGTGCCGATCTATTTTGAGTGAATAAAGCGCAGCCCGGTTCCTGATTGGGCTCTGGAACTGGTGGAAAAGTGGTCTAATAGACAGTGGCAGCATTTGGTAGTAACACGCAATGTTTATTGATCCTGTTTATGGATTAAACATTAAAATGTTAACACGACTTTTATACAAACTAAACTCACTGTTAATTCTGTTCCCAATCAGTCATCCTGAAATTGGCGAATCATGGTGGCTCAAATGGTTAAGGTGCTGAGTCGCTGATCTGAAGACCAGAAACACTGGGTTCGAGCCCCACCACTGGCAAGCCAACCACTGTTGGGTCCTTGAGCAAGACCCTTAACCCTTCCTGCTCTGGGGGGGCGCTGTATCATAGCTGACCCTGCGCTCTGACCCCCCAACTTATCTAAGATGGGATATGTGAAAAATGCATTTCTTTGGCTCTGTGTATGTACCCTGGACAATGAAGTTGAATATTTTATTTTTTTCTTATGAATCCCAAAAAAAGTATTTTTAGCTTTGTAAACAGTTTATTAATTAACACTCGGCCATGCTACGCTCCGACAGAGGATATAACACGTCCCAGAGATAAACCAGGCTGCAAATCAGTTTCATTTCTTAACTTAAACATTTTTAAATGTCAATAGAACCTATTTTTTCTTTTTAATAAAACTTCACCGAACAGGAAAAACAACAGAAAATTCTTTTTCTTATAAAAAAAATATATTAAAAAAAATTCTCATAAGAAATACAGTTTGTCACACAGCTGGATGGCAGGTTCCGTGTGGAGGAACTGTGCGGACAGGTAGGCCAGTTTGTGTGCGTACTTGCATGGGGCCGGCACGCGGATGGTCCCGGGCCAATTCCAGTACAAATGGCACATCTTAAAGGTCAACCTGACGGGGGAAACAACAAAACTAAATGATACACAAATACATTTCTAATCAGGCATTTCACACTTCTGCTAAATGTTACATCATCACAGAAATAAGCCCCGCCCCTCCCGTGACAGGACAGGTGCTTTACAATATTTCTATCCTTTTAATGCATTTTCTGCACCGTTTGTGTGCACATAAGTGTGTGTTACCTCTGCAGGTGGTCCGGTGTGAGGTTTGCCGTGTTGTATATAGATATATAATGTGTAGGGAAGCCACAGCCATGACGAATCGAGTGGGCCATGAGGTAGAAATCAACCCTGAAAAATAAATAAAGAAACACTCCTCATTAGTTGAAATTCTTGACACATAGATATGAAGATTTCTCTTTGTGTTGAAACGGGTCAGCGTAAGCCGTCTGTGCTAAAACGGGTACGCATTACACCTCTGCAATCTGTTTATCATCATAGCGAGCTGCCTCGCTAGTTCAGCTGTGGCTAAAACGTGTGTGTTTTCGGTATTAACACCACAATGAAGTAATGACGGTGTTATTACTGTCTGAATTGACTGAAGTCTTGACTTGTGTAGAACGTACCACTCTCTGTTTGTGACCGTATGATCCAGAACGGTTCCGGGAGGCGGCGTTCCGAACCGGTTCCCCCCGTACGCGTACAGAGTGGTGCTGATCCGTTTCTGCACCACAATGAAGGCCAGTTTCGGCTCATAATTAGGAAACGTCTCGAAACATTTCAAGATCTGCGGGATCTCGAAAAGCTCCACGGTCTTGAGCTGTCCGTCTGACACGCCGTCCCGGTAGATCACTATCTTCTCTGGGAAACTGTGGTTCACCTGGGGAAGAGTTGAAAATTCTGAATTACTACTGAAATTTCTAGATTTGACACTTTTCGAGAAAATAAGTATATCATTTGATTTAATACCATGTTGTGCTTTTAAAATGATAATTTACTGCCCCCTAATGACCAACTGCAGGTAGGTGTTTGTCCCATTAGCCCCATAAATCCAACACTGCTGTGCTGCTTTTCATTTTTATTTACAGCATTTGGCAGATGTCCTTATCCAGAGCGACTTACATTTATCTCATTCATACAACTGAGCAATTAGGGGTGAAGGGCCTTTCTCAGGGGCCCAACAGTGATAGCTTGGTGGAGCTGAGAATCAAACCCACAATCTTCGGGTTGGTAGTCCCATGTAGTAACCATGAGCCACTACCTCCACTTTTCTGAATTAGTCCTGAGCTTAACATCAATCTTGGGCTCTCGAAGCATAACATTTTTAATTTTTATAGAAATATTCAACACACTGCAAAAAAAAAAAAAAAAAAAAAAAAATATTTTGTTGGTGCTGTTTTAATAAATAAATTTTGTTGACAGAGAAAGAAAATGAAAGGAATTAAAAACAGCACAATAACAAAACCGTGTTTATCCAGAGCTCTCGATCTTCACCTGAAGTTATAAATGTTATTATAGTAAACGATTTATAATAATACAGTGTAATACTATATTGATCGATATATTATATAAGAAGAATTTTCAATAACAGCGCTGATTCAATCATATAATAATTTTGTGGATTTTAATAAACTAATAATAAAATGTCATTTGCGGTATATTTGTTCTTTATTTTAATACCTAGTATAGATTTAAAAGTTAATAAATGTTTTATTACGTTACTACTACAGGATTATTCTCAGAAAGTTTTTTCTATTTAATTTTTATATGTTTTGCGATTTTTTAACAACAGACATTGTCTCATTGTCGCTTTAACAGAATGCAGTGACGGTGAAGAGTGCGAGTTTGAGTAACCTTGAGAGGAACCAGAGTCAAAATGGAACCCGTCCTCAGTAAAAAAATAACAATTTGCTGTTTTGTCCCAGCAGAAAATAAAAACGAGCTCTTCTGCACGAACGCAGTCAATCTTTTACCTCATAGTATTTCTGCAGGGCGGCCAGGAGACATACTCGGAAGCCGTTAATGATCTCCTCGTTGGGCATCTGGAACGTGACTCTGGAGTACCACTTTGTCATCAGGCTGAAAAACACACAAGACGAGTTGGAAAACATTCAGGCTCCGTGGTTCATGCTTCGTTAGACTTTTGAGTAAAAAACTTTAAGGTGCAGCAGGACAACTTGGAAAATGGTGAGAAAACTTTATATTCCAGTTAGTAACATTACTAAAATACCAAACATAGAAATATTCCCCGATTCCACGCTGCTGCTGGAATTTAACTAATTTGTAAAGTCAAACAAACGACATAAACTACGAGTTACTATTAAAACACACCAATATCCAAATCACACCATATTCCAGCCTGTCCAAAAGAAATACCGTAACCATGACATCATCTTACAGACCTCAGGACTCCTGTAGTCGACTCCAGAGTGAAAACACACACACACACACTGAGATTAATTAAGGTTTTTACTCTGGTCCAGACTTTTTTCTCCGTGGTATGTGAACAAGCTGATGACCTTTCTAAATGTTTTAATTGGATAAACATTTCCTGGTCCACATTCAACAGAATATATAAATATATTTTAATGTACTTAATGACTGCTAATCAGGCTGTGAAAAGACTTTCAACCAGGACAACCACCTACTCTGACTTTAGTGTCTGAAGTACTCAGTTGCGTAAGAAAAAAAAGCTTCAAGTTAGCTAGCGTTGATGTCAAAAAGCTAGTGCTCTGCTGCGACGGGGTGAAAGTCCAGTCTTCGTAAATTTCTAACGAACATGACTGCCTGGTGATGTTATAATTTCGGACCATTAATGATTAGCTAAATAACATTAATAAATTGTGGATTCTTTCGTAGTGGCACGTAAGTTTAACCGCATGGAATACGGACAGATAAGACGGCCATTTTGAATTTTCAGATGAAATAATAAACATGACTTAACTAAGAGTTACTGGCTCCATCCATAATCGCAAACTAAAGTCATACTAACGTTTCAGTAAGTACGTACTTTCCGACCGTGAAAAAGTGTGTTTTATATAGTATAGTTACATGTAGTATGAACGAACTTTGGATGTACTACAAGTTTATGTTGCCATGTGACGTACGACATCACAGCAGCGCTGTTGTTTTAATTCTTTTAATTTTTAATTGGTTAAAAAAAAGAAACAGTTTAAAGTTACTTTAAGTTTGACTCCATTTTGGAATAAGACGAGTTGTCTGTCCTGTGTCCCGCGGGCTCATGGGAGAGTAACGTGTTGCGTACACAATCCCGGTGAAGGTAGATGATGATCCGGGGATTATTTTCCACATACTGTTCATCTCATAATCAAGATTTGGACATACTACACGCCTCGAAATCTCCTTTTGTATATTATATAGTATGAAAGTATGTGATTTCAGATGTCTAATCAGGTTTCAGATGAATAATCAGGGTCTTTTTTAAGAAGAAATAAAGTGTGGCAGGAAAAGGCAGCACATGATCGCTGATCAAAGGCATTTCAATCGCCTCCTTATCTCAGTCTGGTCGGGGTGATTAGATTTACCTGTTAAGACTTGCCACAAATCCCATCACAGATCGGGTTTTTTTGCTGGTGTCATGATGGACGTCCACTCCGATCACCATCAAGTGTTTCTGGGCCAAAAATTGGAGAGTCAAGATAAAAACACATTATAGCATGAATAAAGCCAACCGTCTATATAGCTAGGAGGGGTAAACACAGAAGCTAAGTAGAAAGGAATAACACTCAAGTGTAACTCAAAGGGGTAAAAATAAATCAGACTGAGATCTGCCCTGTTCAGACTTCAGCTAGTCTTTAGGCAGGACTGATCAGACTGTGGATCAGGTTCTACCGGGTTTTGTTTTCAAGAAAAAAGTATTTTTTTCCCCCAAGACTTTTCACAACCTCAGACTTCACAAGTGGTCTGGATTTAGCTCTCTGACGCCCCCTCGTGGTGAACGGCGGAAATCACAGAAAACAGGTTTTGGACAGGTAATAACAGGGACAAGAACAGATTTTCCAGCTAGTTTATTACAATTTGTATATTTTTGCTGTTTGTTTTTTTTTGATTAATTCGACTTGTTCTAAGGTTTGTTTAGTGGTGGATTTATTGTCTTGTGAATAATCGGATGAGACGCATCGCAGTAGAATTCTGAGCATCCCATAAACTACAGCTTTTTACAATTTTTTTGTTTTTACAATTTAAGCTACAGAACGAAAAAAAGCCCAGCAATTCTTACACTTACAGCATTTGCCAGACGTCCTCAACCAGAGCGGCTTACATTTGTCTCATTGTACAACTGAGCAATTGGCGGTTAAGAGACTTTAAGAGAGTTAAGAGACTCTGATAAGTGAAGGGAAGTGTATACAGGTGTGCATTCTATGCTCATCACCTCCAAGTTGCCATTGCTGGGCCCCTGATCAAGGCCCTTAACCCTCAACCAAACAGTTGGATGAATGAGATAAATGTAAGCTGCTCTGGATAAGAACGTCTACCAAATGGGTAAAGCTCTGATGGGGTATAAATGAAGATTATGTTATTCATAGTGTGTTCATCAGGGGGGGTAAAACCAACTTGATCTTGACATGAGGGGGTAAACAAACAATAAGTTATTACAATGCTATTTTTATGGGATAAACAGTTACATAACCATGATAATTAACACAAACACACTACATGCCACTGCGGACACCCCACCCCCCACCCTCCTTTAGTAAAACATTTTCACCAGCGGGACATTGACGGTCCACAGCTCTCCTCCCAGTTTGCAGTTGATCTGCAGGAGGATTTTCTGTGCAATGCTGCGAAGTTTCTGCGGTTGTGAAATGGTCCGGATGTTGATCGCCTAAAGCAGAGTGTGTACACACACACACACACACACACTTTACACACACTTGTATTCATGATAGCAAGGAGTGCGTGGGCTTTAAGATTATGCGGAAATGACACAAACCTGCGAGGGACAGGGACTCTGAACGCAGCAGAGTTTTTTAATCGCACTGTACAGGTCGTCTCTGTTTCCGGTCATGATGCAAACCACCAGCTGCACGTTGGGCTGAAAACACAACATCAGTCAAAGGCTCTGTCATGGCTACCGACACGCACAAAGAGACAGAGACAAACACAAAGTCAGTTCATGTTAATCAAAATATCCTAAGGGAAAAAGTAAGTGCACCCCAAACATCACATTTGCAGAAATAATGCGATTATTTCTAATAATCGGAATAAGAACTTAATCGCATTATGATGGTCACATGCAATTTTTGTTATTCGTTCGCATAACGTGTAATGTGCAATCAGGTCTTTACATGCCGGTAGATTTTATTGAAACTCGGAAAACAGCACGTTAATGCGATTATGCTTGCTGCAATTAATCACACTTCATTATCTTGTGAATAATCGGATGGAGACGCATCGCAGTGGAATTCTGAACATCCCATAAACTACAGCCCAGCAATTCTTACAATTACAGCAGCTGCTAGATGTCCTTATCCAGAGCGGCTTACATTGTACAACTAAGCAATTGGGGGTTAAGGGCCTTGCTCAGGGGCCCAGCAGTGGCAACTCGGTGGTGCTGGGAATCGAACCCCGATCTGCCAGGTAGCAGTCCAACACCTCAACCACTGTGATACCACTTCTCTTCATTAAGCTAACAGAACCGCTGCAAAATCGGTTTAAACAAAACGTCTAATTACAGGGAATTCCGATCCGATATAATTGCATGTACAGGACATGTTAAGTGTTTACATAGAGTTTAATCGTAATATTGCCAAAATTTCATTATAATCACATTAAAAGGTAATTGAAAATTCCACCGTGCACCTCCTGGACTACGTTCACATTTCTGTCTTCGTCACAGTTATTTCATCTTTTTATCCAACTAATCCAAAGGAAGCCTGGTGGTGCTGGGAATTAAACACATTATGATCTGATCAGCAGTCTAACCAGTTTATCCCAGAGGTGTTCAGTGGAATCGGAGTGCAGGAAATGAGAGTTTTTCTATTAGAACAGAACAGCACAGCATGTCTTCACTGAGATTAGATCTTTGTGCACAGGGTTTTTTATCGTCCTGGAACAGATTTCAAACCTTTCACAACATACTATACATACAGCACATTCTAAACAAGTATGGAAGCAGGTTGGTGAAGCAATGTAGTGGTAATGTGTGCCGGTCGGGGCGCACAAACTTTTAGTATCGTAAGTGCAGCTATAGTTGCGATCGGCAGTTTTATCACAACAGCTGTTTTTTCCTTTTTTTTGTTAAATTATTCTTATTTTAATTTTAGGAGAAAAGAAAAGGACTTTTATATAAAACTACAAACGGATAAAAAGGACGCCATGTTTATTAATAGGGCTGTGTGCAAATATCGATACAGCCAACTATCGCGATATTTTTTATCATGATAGTGTATCGATATTCTAACCCCTAGTATCAGTAAATAAATATACATAAATGGCGTTTTAACTGATTTACATTTATGTTAATGTTTAATTAAAATATTAATATATTTTATTTGTTTTACTATTTAATTGAATATATTGTGAAATATTTTATTGGCACACCTGTTATTATATGCATTATAGGTTATTATATGTTATTATATCGTGAGGCCTTCGCCAATACACAAATAGTATATTGTTGCAAATAATAATAATAATAATAATAAATAATACATTCATTTGTGTTTGTTTGAAGTCTAAATATTTGTAATAACTGTGAAATTCTAAGAAAGGACGGTATGAACTATTGTATGTGCAGTAACACACACGTCGCTGCTCAGCTGGGAGTGGATGCTCTTTATGTACGTCTCGGTTCGATCGTCACGCAGCTCGACGCGGATCGGACGGTCCAACCGGATCCCCATCGGCCCGGCCACCTTCCCGAACGTGGCTACCAGCTCCTCCGCCTGTTCCGCAGCCCTACGAGGATAAAACACAGCCCAGCAGTAGAGAGGAATCTGAGGACAAAAAGACAGAGGATGGAAACAGAGGGTGCAAAATAGTTATAGTTATACCAATAAAGAGACGCAAACTACGCCTTTATTCGGTTGCCGTATAACTGCAGTTTAAAGGGCATTAATGTTGTCGAGCTCTTTATTACCCCATCGTGCAACCGTAAAAAAGCCCCTGCAGAGACCCCACAGGTGTGAAAGTTATAATCATGTGCTTTGCCAGGTCTTGAAAAAGTCGTGTGATTGTGCGCCTGAGGACTTCCAAATCACAGACCATCAACAACCCGACAAAAGGCAGAGGAATGAAAGGACGGGGAATTGAAAGATAAGTGCTTCTGAAAATATGGAGGCGCAGGATTCACTTACACAGCTGATGGAGGAGTCTCTGACCACCTCTCTCGACCAATCAACAGCCGGAGACGTGACAAATGTAGCAGACTGCAGGCAGATGGTCTCCATGGGCAAAGTTCTACCCTGAGTCTGTAGATATATACATATAAACAGAGACACAGAGAGAGAGAGACACAGAGAGAGGAAGAGACACAGATACAGAGAGAGAGCGAGAGAGAAAGAAAGAACGACAGAGACGAAGACAGAGAGAGACAGAGTTAGGGAGAGACAGAGAGAGAGAGAGACAGAGACAGACACACACAGTATATCAAAGCTGATCTTAAGCATGTGTATGTGTGTGTGTGTGTGTGTATATACACTCACCACCAGTATATAGGAGCTGATCTTGAGGCATGTTAAGTGTGTGTGTGTGTGTGTGTGTGTGTGTGTGTCCGCACCACCAGTATATCGGAGCTGATCTCGAGGCCCCAGCGTTCCAGCTCGTTTACTGCCTCCTGATTGGTGCTGATGTTGTCTATAAGCTGCTTCAGCAGGTGTGTGTGTTGCTCCACGTTCACATTGATGTGCACCGTCAGATCCTGATAAGGAAAACAGGATGACATTATAACCCTCACTGTGTGTTATCTCACTGTACCTGGACGACATAAAGGTGTTGGAAACTTTCCGCGATAACGATTATAACCAACAGTTCAGGCTAAAGTGTGTGTGTAACGTCGTACGATAGCGACTGGCCCGTCATACCTTCATAGCTCTTAAATCTTTTCTCATTTTTTCAGGGATGCCGGTCATGAAGGCGAGTTCAGGCAGCAGCAGAATCTCACCTGTTACCACCTGCTGGAAAAAAAGAATATCATGGTAAAGCATGTAGCCTCACAGCTCCAGAGTCTCCGGGTTCGAATCAGAGCTCAAGCGGGAGTTAATAAATGTCTGTGTGGGTTTTTTTTCTTTAAGCTCAGAAAATTGGAATTGGTAGCATACGGGGTCAACTGATGATCTGAAGATTGTGGGTTCAATTCCCAGCATCACCAAGCAGCTTTAAAACTTTCAACTGCTCATTTGGATAAAAAGATATAAATGTACGGCATTCTGTATAAGTGTATCTGCCAAATTTTCTTTAATTGTACTTTATAACATACTAAAAATTGTGCTTGCTGTGTAAAGTCATTGTTTGTATCCAGTCTTGAATTGAGAGCAACTGTAAAATGTAATTCCTAAAAACAGACAACAGGGGGCGGAATGTGATTAAAATCTCTTTCATTTTCTATAGCCGCTTATTCCCTCATTCGGGGTCACAGGGATCTGCTGGAGTTTATCCCAGCCAGCTCTGAACGGGTGAAAGGCAGGGGGACAACCTGGACAGGTCACCAGTCCATCACAGGGCCACACACACACTTACACTCGCTCCTATGGGTAATTTAGAATCACCAATCAATCTAACATACATGTTTTTGGACTGTTGGAGGAAACCAGAGAACCCGGAGTAAACACACACAAGCACGGGGAGAACATGCAAACCCCACCTCAGGAATCAAACCCGGAATTAAACCTGTGGGGCAACATGGACATTTACATTTACAGCATTTGGCAGACGTCCTTATTCAGAGCGACTTACATTAATCTCATTTATACAACTGAGCAATTGGGGGTTAAGGGCCTTGCTCAGGGGCCCAACAGTTGTGGCTTGGTGGAGCTGAGAATCAAACCAACAACCTTCAGATTGGTAGTCCAACACCCTAACCATGAGCTGCCCTGTAATTGAAATCTTGGTTTAATTCCTGTTTAAAAATATGATCAGTTTTCACGATGGCACAGTTCGGGCTTTTTTCTGTAAACTTCATCCTCGTCAGTTTTAAAGGTTGTTTTTTTTAAAGGAAAACTAAACTTGGGACGCGGGAAATAAACAGGCATCACGATCTTTAGTTTTTTCTTGCCATTTTTGTTGTAAGAGGAAAAAATTTCACCAGACGACTAAAAACACTATTGGGGAAGATTTTATTATTTTCGAACGATTGTGGTGATTTTGTATATAATTTAATAGACTAATTATAATTATGGATAAATACAATAGAACGAAGCTGTAAATAAAATAAACGGCGCTTTATGTTTTCCTGAAGATTCAGATACAGAAATAAATTAATCAAATGTAAAAACACACAAAAAAATGAATGAATAAAATAAAGCCGCCTCTCTCTCTTTTTGTCTCTTACACAGTCTCGGTCTTTATCTCTCTCTTTATCACTCTCTTCCCCATCCATCTCAATTCCTTCCTCGCTTTCCATCTCTCTATCCATCTCCGACCCACATACTCTCTCTCCATTCTTCTGTCCCCGTCTTTTCCTTCGTCAATCCATCACTCTTCATCATTGTCTTTCTGTCACTCCTCTAAATTTTACATTTTAGGGTATTTTATTAGGATGATAAACAGACTGGAAAATAAAATGAAAAGTTTTAAATATATTTTACTCTAATAGAGAGACTGAGAGTGAGAAAGAAGGTGTGAGAGAGAGCGGGCAAGAGAGAGAAAGAGATAATGCAAAAGTTAGAGAAAGAGAGCGCGAGAGAAACAGAGAGCAACAGAGAGAGAGAGAGAGAGAGAGAGAGAGAAAGTGAAAGCAAGAGAGGGAGAAAGAGAGATTGCAGAAGTGAGAAAAAGAGAGAGAAGAAAGAGAGATTGCAAAAGTGATAGAGAGAAAGAAAGCGAGAGAAATGTAAGAGAAATGAGAGAGAGAGGAAGAGAGAGAGAGAAATGAGAGAAAGAGAGAGAGAAAAAGAGAACAGCACATAAAAACAGCCGTAGATAAACTATCACCGAGGGTACAGAGCAGGACAAACTAAGGGGAATTATATATATATATGAAAAAGGAAAATTAATACAGCAGAACAAATAAGAGTATTTCTTTCTCTCTCTCTCCTTTTTCTGACCCTCCATAATATCAACTCAATAGTAAAACTTTTCTTTTTATCTCATTAAAGTCGGTTTATCTCCCTCTGCTGCTTAAATCCCTGTTTTATTCTGCGTCTAGTCGTCTGAATGTTAGTTAATCCCCCGTGTTTTCATATCAGCAGTTCTGAGCGTCTATAAACACTCGGCTTCTTAGTGAGATCAAGTCTTTACCTTGTGACCGCCGTGACCCCCTTATAAAACAACACTCTGATTAAACGCTTCGATACCCGCAGTAATAACACTCTCTCCTCTCTCCGTGTAGTTTTTATCGTTATTCTGTTTTTTACTGTTGGAATAAACCGACTATTAACATTATAGACTGATCATTTCTTTGTCAGTGGCCATTAATTAGCGCACAGTTTTTTTTCTTTCTTTTCTGGTCAGTACGTCTACATTGACTTGTTTTGCCATGTATTGTGTAAATGCTGATATCGGAATTGGGTCGGTTTTAAAAAATTTTAAAGGGGAAAGTGGTGGCTCATGGTTAACACCTGTTGGTCTACCAACCTGAAATTCGCGGGTTCGATTTCCAGCCCCACCAAATGCTGCAAATGTAATGTAAAAGATGAAAAGAATCGGATGATCGGATCAGTTTTCCGATATGAACACCAAGAGGAGATATGAATGTATGCATTTCTGAGTGGACCCAAATCGTTGAGCTGGCTTAAAAGGGGGCGGGGCTTTTAAAGGGTCAGTTAATATCAGGGAGTTCAAAGTGGCTACACAGCTGTCAATCATTCCAGATTTAATAAGTCAATGGGTTAATATGAGGGTCTTTCGGGAGTGAAGGTGGGGGTGAGGTGGTAAAAGATGCTTTAATTGTGTTTTTTTTTTTCTTCAGCATCCTTCTATTTAAGTGATCAATACATAAACACGCTCTGATATCAGCTCATCTTATATGAGGTTCGACGTGGGTCTCACCTTTCCCCCGGGTTTCGACCTTTCCTTTGGTCGATTACGCAACAAGGGCTGGTCCAGTTCCTTCACCATGATGCCGTAGTTTTTCCTGTGATTGGATGAAAAAAAGGGGTAAAAATTAAGCCATAAACGAATGACAGTTGGACTGGATTCATACAGAAATCTGTCTCACACTACAGACTCTAAATTAGAGCTATGAACCTGTAGTATTCGATGAAGGTGGTGTCGGAGCCGTCCGCCATGCTGAAGGAGTCTTTGGGGGATTTGACCCACTCGATGTCGTCGATGCGGTACGTTCGGTTGTTGTAGCGAGTGATGACTATCGAGCCGATTAACTCTTTGGTGCAC
The DNA here is from genome assembly GCA_005784505.1 of Bagarius yarrelli. Taxonomy (NCBI): domain Eukaryota; kingdom Metazoa; phylum Chordata; class Actinopteri; order Siluriformes; family Sisoridae; genus Bagarius; species Bagarius yarrelli. The sequence continues at coordinate 1,189,208 of VCAZ01000116.1, read as the reverse complement.
TCGTCCTGGAATCTTTCTCGACTTTGCTGGTAGATTATGTTCCTACACACACATACATATACATATATACACATATACATATATACACATACACATACATATATATATATACACACACACACACACACATATATATATACATATACATATATATATATATATATATATATTTGCAGCCAAACCAGCTGCGGTTATATTTATAATATAATAAAAGTCGTCGTCTAATATATATTTTTTTATAGCAGTGGGGATCCCTTGTGAATCAGACAATGAAACTGATAAAATAAAAAAAAAATGCTTTAATTTATTTAAAATAAATGTAAGTGTCGGATTAAAAAATACAGATTATTTATCATCGACGTCATTGATTTAACATATAAAAATGTAAAAGGTTTTATTGGGTGTGAATCTAACCGATCCTGCAGGTGTGTAGAGTCACTGTGATACTGTGGGTACTTACATAATATCCAGAACAGAATCGTTCCTTAGAACTTTGTGTGAAATGTCCACAACCAGGTACAAACCTCCATCTGTGTGTTTTATAGAGGTGGAATAACCGGGCCACACCTGCAGCCTGACACACACACACACACACACACA
>VCAZ01000116.1:1155506-1184270 GCA_005784505.1 Bagarius yarrelli | reverse complement strand
AGAGAGAGAGAGAGAGAGAGAGAGAGAGACAGGCACATACATGCAGAGACAAACAGACATGCAGGCACATACACGCAGAGACAGACAGACAGACACATACATGCAGAGACAGACAGACAAACAAATGCAGATGCAGAGACAGAGACAGACGCAGAGAGACAGGCAAAAGGAGAAAGTCGGTGAGAGAGAGTGACACACACACATACACTAAAACACAAAGACGAGCACACACGCACACACACACACCTCCTCTAGGCGTTTTGGAAGATAAAGGATGGACCCATCGAAGGCCACCACGTCTCCTGTAGTTGATCGATGTTCTTTCATCATCCCGAAGCGCATGCTCATTGACTCCACATTTGGCCTGAAACAGAGACACACACACACACACACACCCCTAAAATTCTTAAATGACAGATATCAATCAGTGAGCATCACTAACCCTGACGCAAGGCTGAGCGGGGACTCAGTGACCCGAGTCATTGGCGGATGAGTCATGCACTTTTTCCCAAGTTGTTTAAACTAAAATACGAAGTTAAAATAAAAATGTTCCGGCTGCACCTCCAGGCGGAATCTTTGCAACTGGCCGTTTCTAATAATGTGCTACAGTTTAATAGTTCCATGATGACTGCGACTATGGCGTGCACTCTCAGAGAACACTGTTATATCATCGTTTCTATGTACAACCTTCGTCTCAGAGGAACCAGAGAAAATGATGATGATACCCAGCGGGTCGCTTTATTTACGAGTCCCGAAAGCAGGCAGGAGGACAGAGTTAACTTTGGCGCTACGAGGATTCGGCTGCATGCTGGAGTTTTTAACGAGAATCAGGTGAGCAGGCCAGTAGCGGAATGCTAACAATTAGCGGGTCTGCAGACATACATGAGACGTACGAGAGCGGACCGTGAGTGAGTGTGATGCACTGATGAGGTCCAGGCGTGTCTGGCTAATAGTTGGGTGAGGGTGCGGCACTGGTTGGGATGTTATTTTGCACTACCAATTAGCGTGAGGAGAAATGTATTGAGTTATAGAGGCAGCGTCATCGTTGCTGCTGTTTGTTTGTTGCTAGCTATTGTTCCGCGAGAGAACGCGGGCTACCGAACTTGTCCTGCGTCTTCTGGTGCGAGTTTTTGACATTATGATAACCGAGTTCCTACAGTGTGACACGAGGATCATCATCTTCGCACAGGCTGACAAACCAGACGTAGGGAGTCGATACACGGTGGGATCTGATGTACATCTCGAACCCGATCTTTCACGACCTCCCAGTTAGAGAAGTTCTACCTTACCTTTCCTGAAGGAAAGAGTCACGTCATGTTCTTAACGTACGTGAAGGTGACGTGGTACTGAAACACGGCTTCGTTCTTGCAGCGGATGGGGATGTGGTTGGAAGCGATGGGGACCGGATCCCCCTTCGTTCCCACTTTCTTTAGCGGCTCACTGCAGGGAGGAGAGAAAAAAAAAGAAAAATAGACAGCAGGTTCCATTACAGTTGATTAATATTACACTTTCGAAGAGACTAAACTGTCAGAACTGCAGACTGCATCTCTTCATCACCAGCGAGGATTTTAATAATCTGTGTTATTACAGCAAAAAAAAAAAATCCAGACAGCAGAACAGGAAAGAAAAGCGCTGAGTTCAGGCTTTTTAACGGAAAAAAAAAAAAAAAAAAAAAAAGCATCTTCCCGCCTTCCTATAGATGCGTTTGGATTTATTTCGGTTTAAATGACCGATAAATGTAATAATTTTTCTAAGTTGTTTTTTCCCCAAAGAGTGGGTAAGAAAGAAAGAAAGAAAGAAAGAAAGAAGAGGGAGGGGGAGATAGAGAGAGAAAAGGGAGCAAGAGAGAGAGAGAGAGAAAGATGAAGAGAAAAATGGAGTAAGAGTGAGAACGAGAAAGGGAGAGAAGGAATGAGAGAGAGTGTGAGAGAGAGAGAATAAGAGGGGGGAATAAGAGAAGGAGAGAGAGTGAGAAAGCAAGAAAGGGAAAGAGGGAACGAGAGAATGGAGAGAATGAGAGAAAAAGTGAGAAAGGGGAACAAGAGAATGATAGAGAGATATATAGAGAGAGAGAGAGGAGAGAGAGAGAGAGAGAGAGGAGAGAGCGAGAGAGGGAGAGGGAGAGGATGATTGAGAGGGGAGATGAGAGGAGAGTGTGAGAGAGAGAGAGAGAGAGAGAGAGAAATGGAATAAGAGAATGAGAGAGGGAGAGAGTGAGAAAGGGAGAGAGGGAACGAGAGTATTCTGTAGCAGAACGGGAAGGAAAAGCACAAAATTCAGGCCTTGCACTTGGATTTGTTTCGGTGAAACGTTACAGGATATGAGGTTTTGCTGGACTACCACCCCAAAGGTTGTGAGTTCGATTCCCAGATCCACCAAGCTACCACTGCTAGGCCCCTGAGCAAAGCATAAAGTATAAAGCGATAAATTTAAGTGGCTCTGGATAAGGACGTCTGCTTACGTAAACTGTGGCTTTCTATCATCTGGAATCATTTCGACAAGAAAAAGGGGAGGAGCTTAAACATACAGGCTCCAGTACTGTTACCGTCATGGCGACCGCACTCACCGTGCTGCCTCCATCTTCAGCTCCGATTTGGGAGGGCAGGTAGTCGGCGTCATAAGGGTTTCTTTTGGGATCAGGGGTGAAAGCAGGGCACCGGAACCTCGACCTATTGGAAACCCGCCAGCTTTTCCGACTCCCATCAGTCCTCTCCCTGCAACACTGTCACACACACACACACACACACACCACACACACACACACACACACACACACACACCACACACACACACACACACACACACACACACACACACACACACACCCACACACACACACACACACACACACACACACACACACACACCATCTAAGAAGAATGAAATACAACTGTAGCTTAACAGCCGGGAAATATTCGGTGTCCTTGTCCTTCAGGAAGAATAAAGAACTTATAAAAGACAAAGCTTAAAAAGCAAAAAAATCCTCATAAAATCTCCGTTAACATAAAAGGAAATTAGAAATTGCATTCTATTCAGTGGTGTCTTTTAAAAGGGGACACTCTGAGGTTTGTCCCAGTAACAGATCTTAAAATAGCATATATATGTGTGTATATAGATATATATATATATATATATATATATATATATATATATAAATGTGTGTGTGTGTGTGTGTGTATAGCTATCCATCTATCTATGTATCTATCTTTCTGTATATATGTAAATATGTATGTATATAGGTATATATGTATGTGTGGTGTGTGTGTGGTGTGTGTGTGTGTGTGTGTGTGTGTGTATATATATATATATATATATATATATATCTATTATATATATATATATATATATATATATATATATATATATATATATATAGATAGATAGATAGATAGATAGACAAACAGATAGAAAAACAGTAAGGACGGCTGGATACCATCGTTTTGGCTTTAGTATGTTACTAGACTGTAACACCGCAGTACTGATACTAAATCAATACTATAAAAACCAGTTCATTGTGGCTGATTGTACAGCTGAAATAGTAAACTGGCCACGGGTGGATGTGCGATTTGTTCCTTTCTGCGGGTATCAAAAGAAAGAATATAATAAATATATAAAATAATATGTCAAACAGTTTATTAACAGTTAATTAATCTTGGGCTTCGGGTGTGTTAATGGAGACCGACATTTTATTTGTTTATTCTTTAACAAATAAAACCATTATTTAATGAGCAGTCAATATAATAAATATAATAAAAGGGGAAAATAACGAAAAACAGACCAGCTGCTATATAACAGTCATTTCTACGACTATTTCTAAAGAAATAATAATAATAATAATAATAATAATAATAATAATAAAGGTTTGCAGTCATAAAATAATTTCTTTATATTTTAAAAATATATTAAATAAATATTAAAGAGAAGAAAAATAGTGAACAAATGTCTCGGTATTCATGATATACAGAAAAAATGATTTCTATATTATCAAATGTATTTACTATAAAATTATCTTGGCACGATTATTGATTATTGCGTGGGGGAATGAATACAAAGTAATTGTCAAATTGTCAATATAATTGAGGAGAAAGTCAGGGAAGGACAGATTGAGGTGGTTTGGACATGTACAGAGGAGGGACAGTGAATATATCGGTAGGAGGATGTTAGAAATGAAGCTACCAGGCAGAAGGTAAAGAGGAAGACCAGAGAGGAGGTATATGGATGCGATAATGAGGACATGAAGTTAGTGTGTGTGAGTGAAGAGGATGTAGAGAATAGGGGTGGGTGGAGACAGATGATTCGCTGTGGTGACCCCTAAAAGGGAACAGCCGGAAGGAGCAGAAGAGTTTGGTGGAATTACGACGCTCACTCTATCCACCAGATCTATCGAGAGCGTTTTTAATGGCTTACCCGCGGGAACTTCCTGTTTCATACGCCGTTGTTTCGACAGGAGACGCAAAACCCTGAACATCTTCGTGATATTCACTTACTGCACCTCGTCCTTACAGAAACACACACACACACACACACACACACACACACGTTTGTGATGCTGAAGTACGCAAGCAACAATCTCATGTCTGTTTTACATTCCTGTGTGTCTGCTTACCCAAAGCAACGGCTCCTCTACCCCATGTTTTTGCAGGTTCAATGCCCATTCCTCTGAACATGGACAGCAGGGACGAACCTGGACCTGGAACATCAACCTACACACACACACACACACACACACACACACAAGGATTAAGTTATATAAACCAGCGAACATTCAGCTAAATATTTAAGATATCGTGGCATCAAGACGACAAACCTTTAGTCAGGGAATAGATATTTTTTTACACAGTGATGGTTTCTGCACGCCATAAATACCACCTCACGTTGTGTCAATCACGTTTACACACTGCGACCGGAACTTTCATCCGCCATAAAAAAGTTCGGACCGGGTTTGATTTTTAACATTTTTCGCATCCGTTGCAAGAATCCAGAATAATTTAGACACACACCTTTCCGTGTGTGTGTGTGTGTTTATATCTTTGACGTTCTACCAGTATCTGTTCAGGATCAATTAATTCACATAAAATTGGTGGTCGTCTGTTTTAATCTGTAGCTCCGGATTCACTGACTTCCTGAAATGAACTTCATCTTGGAGGAATTTTTTGTATAACGAATATGATAACCAAAAACAAAACCTGACTCACACACACACACACACACACACACACACACGTTTGGAACAATCACACACACTTTCACACTCACCTGAACTATTTCCTTTTGCTGCTTAAACAGGGGAATTTTAGCAGCGTGCACATGTTCAGGTCCACCTGGAGCCTCAGCCTCCTTACCGATCATCAACATGCACCTTCCTTTTCCTGCTGCAGGTTCCTCAGCTGTGTAAAGAAGCCCTCTGCCCCTTGTAAACCCCCTGCTGCCCCCCACCTTCTCCTCCTCCTCCACAGGCTTGTCGCTGCTCAATCCTCGGCCGTACGGTAACCACGCAGATGTCAATCCTCGACCTCTTCCAGCGATCGCTTCAGGAACACCTCGAGAACGACCCACAGGAGGCTCATCAGCCACGACAGATAAACCTCTGGCTCGCCCTCCTAATGGCTCGTCTGCCAAAAGAGCCAGTCCTCGAGCTCGACCCACCGACGGCTTCTCCGACACCCCAGCCAAACCCTGAGCTCGACCCACAGGAAACTCGCCCGCAGTCAGACCTCTGGCTCGTCCTGCGAGGTGCTCGTCTGCGAGTAACCCTCGACCCCATGCCAACGGAACACCGGGAAGTCCTGCCTGGAAACGCGGCTTATTCGGATCCATGTTTCTTCTTTCACTGAATAGCTGAAGAAAAGAAAAAAAATAAACCGAAATTACGACAAGACAGAAAAACTTCACATCGACCCTGATTGATGGAGAGGAAAGTGCAATGCTGGTGTCGCTATAGTAACCAGACGCATGCAGCAGGTTGGGATTTTTAATAATGGGACGTGTGGGCAAAAAAATAAAAATATCTTTAATCCAAAAGGCTAATAATTTTTCTCATTTTTTATTTTATTCTAATCTGGAAAATTGATCATTTAACCATAAGCAGTGACGTGTTATTTAAATTTGGTCACATTTTTATCAAAACTGCATAAACATGACAAGAAAAAGGGACATTTACTAATTAAAGCTTATTTTTAAAGCTGATAAACGTGCAAAGGGAAATAAATAAATAGAATTGCGCCCAAACGCCATGTGCTATTTAGCTTCAACATTATCATAATCAGTAGTAGCAGTATGCTAATTAGCTCGTTAATATTCTAATTAATAACCAGTTTAATAACTTTTTTTTGTTATAGTTTATAACATTTTGTCATTTTTAGATCATTGCCCGAATGTAACGTTATTTAATGTTATTATTCGGCGTTTCATTAATATTTTAATTTATAAATTAGGTGGGTTTTTTCCTTTTATTAATTATCATTTCGTTAAAATGTTTTTTTTATTTTTTAACTTTAATTAATAAAAAAACAAAATAAGCTAAAAAACGCGCTGGAGTGTAAATACTGTAAATAGTCTCAGTTGTGAGGGTGCGTCTCACTTCGCATTGTACTGCACTTAATATGGCGTCCGGGTAGGGGTCAAGCGATGGAGCTCGCGCCCTGATATGCTACTCGACGCTGCGATTTGTAACGCACCCAACAACAATTTCATCGAAGCTAACAATTAATTTTAAACAAAATTAAATACATTAAATAAATGTTAAAAAGTGGTGTGGAAACGCGATACGTTATTAAAACATTTTTAAATGATCAATACCAAAAACATGCTAGCAAATAAAAAAAAATAAACTTTTTTTTGCTAACTATTTCGGCTAATATTCACTAACCGCACTGGTGTCACAAAAGCTTCGCTAGATTCGCTAAATATTAAACCATCGCGTAGGTCACTATTATTACAGCTTTATTGAATGTTTATATCCCATAATTACCTATTTCCCATTTGCCGGAATGACTGACTCGCTAATATGCTAATCTTAGCTGATCAAACTAATGACGTAGGCAGCAGGATTAAAGAAACCACGTGCGCATGTATAGATTTAAAAATCGATTTCAGAAGCTAATAAGTAAAAAATACTTCATAAAAAAGATATAAATTATTATATACCTTTAAAATAAGTTGTTTTATTTTTTTAGAGCAGTCTTCCTTGCACAGAAAATACTTAATAATGGACCAAATAGTTAACTAACTCTTTTCATAGGATAGGATAGCTAATGCATGCGCAGTCCCCGGATGACGTCATTGCCTACATTTGCATACTCATTTACATATTAAATATGCTGCTATCATTATTGTACAGCTCTCTAATTTTGTTAATACCTCTTAAATTGTTTTATTCTATTTTTATTTTATTTTATTTTATTCTAAAGTGTGAATATTCTGAATGTAATCTTCTTGAAAAGAAAAGAAAAGTTCAAATAATAATAATAATAATAATACATATCAAGAACAAAGAGGGTTCTGCAGGGGAATCGAACCCAGCCCTTTTTACTGTGAGACAACAGTGCCAACCACTAAGCAACTGCGCTGCACAGTTGTCTCACAGCAACAAGGGCCCGGGTTCGATTCCCCTGCAGGGGTCTTTCTGTGCTTGTGTGCAGTACGTTTACATCGGGTTGTTTTGCCGTGTATAGTGTAAATGCAGATATCGGATACGGATCAGATTTAAAAGATAATGTAAGCAGGTCATTAAAAAAAGATCAGATATAGTCACAAAATCAGAACTGGTCATCAAGACCTGCAGTTTAAATGCAGCCTTTGACAAAGAAACATCAACTTCCTTTTTCAAATCAGATCTTTTCGGTCATGAACCCGAACGTGCTTAACAGATGTTCATATGGTTAATAAATTCCTTCATGCGACTGAAGAACATGCAGCCCTTAGACGCAGAACGCTACACAATCCGCAATTATGTCTCGTCACCTGCTCTTGATCATTAACCAGATTAAACATAACACTCAAACCCAATTAACCCAATTACACATCTACATGGGAGAACAGGGTAATGCTGGAGAACAGGTCAACATTAACCTGCCTATAAGTATGTATTTCCGAACCCCCAGTCTGTAGCCAGGACTAAATCCGGATATTATTTCTCTTTATTAGTCTTTCTGACGGACTCCCAAGCCTGACTTTTTAATAGGAGGCGTTCAATGCAGATCGTTTCTAATCCGCGGACTAGTCGATGACTCATCTGTGTGAGTCATCATCACACTGACCAGCCTACGAAATAAATGCCGTGACTCATAACCCGAACAAAGGCCATCATGTTCGTCGTCCCTCGGACTTGCAGAAAAGGGTTAGAGCGACTTCCTGCCGCCCGTCACATTCTGATCCCGTAACGTCAAATCTTATGTGGATGAAAGGATCGAGGATCAGGGGACCACCGTCTCTACCTCCTGAACGCTTTCCACACGAGCGGCAGGAATTCACTTCAACACTTGGTGGTTAAGGTGTTGGACTGCAAACCAGAGTACTGTGGGTTCGATTTCCAAAACTGCCGAACTGTTGGGCCCCGAAGCAAGTCCTTTAACCCCAATTGCTCAGTTTTATGAATGAAATAAATGAAAGATACTCTGGATGAGGGCGTCGGCTGAAGGCTGTAAATGTAAATGAGTCTGGTGTTAAAAAAGAAAATGCTGCTATTAAATGACGTTAAATTTTAATGTCAAAAGTTTGTCATTGTTTCATTAATAAATAAGTGCTGTTTCCTTTCCTCAAGCTCGCTATTAAATCCCTAGACAGGTAGTGACACACACACACACACCCCACACACACACACACAAAGTGGTAGCTAGACAGCCAGACTGAGAGACATGCAGACTGACAGACACACTGAGAGACAGACTGACAGACATAAACACTGAGACAAATAATGTCAAGACAGGCAGACAGACACAATGGGATACAGACAGACAGATAGACAGGCATGTCGAATGATAGATGGACAAAGAGACAGAGAGACCAACCAATAGACACAAAATCAAAGACAGACTGACAGACAGACACACAGTGGGATACAGATAGACAGATAGACACAATGGGATACAGACATAGAGACAGACAGACAGGCAGACAGACACAGTGGAAGACTGGCAGACACAGTGGAAGACAGAGAGAGATACAGAGAGAAACACGTATGACACACACACTATGAGACACACAGTCAGACAGACAGACTCGCATGTTGAATGACTGAGAGACACACACACACACACACACACACACACACCCTCGCCCTGAGGCAGGACACTGCTGTGTTGTCCCTAATGTCAGTAGCAGAAACAGACTCCTCTGGTTCTCACGGTTTTGAACAGACATTAAGTGGTTTCCTGTTGAGAGAATCTGATTGGACGCTTCAGCGACGCCCGTCACAGCGTGTTTCCAGAATCGAGCATCTCGTTAACCTGAACTTTCTCCACTGAGACTCGGCCGCATCACCGGGTGGTGATGTTTCTTTACAGGGAGCTGATTTCAGCCAGAGCCGCTCATTTAACGAGTCATTGTTCTGCTCGGATTTCTCTGTAAGGTCCACAGGGGCATTTTCCTGTTAACTGACCATAAACACACACACACACACACACACACACACACACATAGAAAAACATTTCAACAAAGCCGTTTACAGCAGATATTTTATTAACATCTTTAAATATTAAATTTAAAAAAATCTATAATTTAATTTCTGAATTTTAAATTTTTTATATAAAAATCATTCATTTGGAATTCAAATTTTATGAATGTCGACACCCGTTACAATTTAATTTCTGAATCTTATTAACGTTTGGTGTTGCCCAGATGAGGACGATGAGGTTCCCTCTTGAGTCTGGTTCCTCTCAAGGTTTCTTCCGACTTCATCTCAGGGAGTTTTTCTTTGCCACAGTCGCCTCCGGCTTGTTCATTAGGAACAAATTTACACTTTTAACTGTTTCTGCATTCTGTGTAAAGCTGACTTGAGACCATGTCTATTGTTAAAAGCGCGAAAATGGGCAGAGATGGGCAGATAAAGGGAAGGATGGACAGCAGAGCAGAATGTTTAGAGAAACACTGGTGGATGGAGAAATAGGTAGAATGAACAGATATAAATGTAAAGAAGAACAGCGATAAATAGATGGACAGAAAAACAGAGATGGATGGATAGATAAAGGAATGATGGATGGATGGATGGATGGATGGATGGATGGATTGGATGGATAAAGGAACATATATCAGTGGATAGATGGATGAATGATTCTTTAATTTTTTAGGTCATGAAAGTCAAATTTGAGTCATGAATCTTGAATCATTTTAATGATTTTTGGACTTGATTCTTTATCTTGTCTTAGGAATGACAGTGGAATTTGAGTCAGGAATCCTAAATCGTGAATCTTTTGGAAAAATGTTTTTCTGAGACTTGGTTCGACACTTGATTTTACATCTTAACATTTAAAGCAATAAAAAAATTATAGAAATTAGAAATTATCGGAAAAAAACATTGATTCGAAAGATCAACGGGTTAAATGGATGTGACGCTGGTCAGTGAAACAGTCCGATTATTCAGTGAATAATGAGCAGTCAGACTTGATGAAGAAAGTCCCGAGGTCTCCTGGGCAAATCTGCCTTTGTGGACCCGACCTTACCGTCTCCTATTATTATCCATTACGGTGGCCCACCTACCTGAGGGAAGTGGGTAAAGGGCAAAACTCCCACGGCGGCGCATCACGCCGATGACTAATGCACAGTAATGAGTGTGTGAGATGGCTTCCTCTCGCTGTCATGTGCTCATGTCTACTACGAGTCTGAGTGCACTCCCAAGATGTACTTTTACATCATTAGCAATAAAGACGCTTTCTTCGGCTACGAAATACCGTCCAGATCATCGGGCAGTGTTGGGTTAGTGACTTAAAAAATGTAGTGGGCTAAGAATCAGTTCACTACATTAAAGTGTTACACTATTATTGAAGAAACACCATCGAGTATTTACTCCCGGTTCCTCATATAATTGATAAGCGCAATGGACTTTTATCTCACTCCTTGTATCCGGTTAGCGACTTTCGGTAGAATCGCAGTGCGGTAAAAACCAAATGGCTGAATTCATGATTTTCCGCCACAAAAGGAACTGAGGGTCCCATGAGTGAGATTGATTGGGCAGGATTTGTTTGCAACAACTGGGGTAAAAACCTTATTTCGTGTGTGGTTGTCGATCCGCGCTAATCGGCGAGGTGCAACTCGGAACAGGGACTAAATTATGTTTCCGGTCTAAGCAGTCAATTCCTCCAAACATAATCAACCTGTGGTTTATAGGGTTCCTTGTTCCTCGTTCATTTAACTGGTAGAAACCTGACTGTACTACCCGTCCCTTTAATCCTGATTGGCCCTGACCTGATCCTGACGGTAATAAACCAATTAAACTGATAATGGCAGAGAATATTACCCAATTAGAGAAAGAATAGCGTGAGACTTTACAGAATGTGGACTGGATGGTTTGCAGGAATGCTGCACAACTTGAAAAAACGAGACAAACGCTATTCCGTATTGGTTGAAAATGGGACGTGCTATTTCATTCACAAATACTGGACGATAATGTCTTTTAAGGGACGGGTGGCAACCAGTGGATGTGATTTTTGCCAAGTGGGATGTAAATTACAACATGATAATTTGTATGATTAGGGGACGTGGTTAAGGTGTTGGGCTGCTAATTGGAAGACCGCGGTTTGATTCCCACGCTCTGGATAAGGACGTCCTGCCAAATTCTGTAAATGTTAATGTATAATTGGTCCTCATTCAGCACTCCTTTTTTTACTGGAGCCGGTTCCAGGAAAAAGGTTCTTGGCTGTGACCCAGATCTCAACTTCCGAACTGGCCCCAGAACCTTGCTGGTCTCGACTAGGAACTGCTGATATTATTGTGTGGATCTTCCACCACAGACTGCAGCCATTTTTAAAATCTGACAGCATAACAATGTCAAACGACTTAATAAGAAAGACAAAAATTAGTGGAAATTAAAACACTCTCTAACTAGAATGTATTGGATATGAAGGGATTTTGGGGGAATGGCAACCACGGAGTTAAACGAGAGCCTAACAATTTTTAAAATCAAGAGACAGAGTGAGACAGCGAAGATAGCGAACGTCCCAGGTGAAAAGCGGTGTGTGTTCATCAGCGAGAGTCCAACTATACAAACCGACTGCTCTTCTCACCTGCAGACCAGAAAGCCTGAAACAGATCAACCCCCTCGGCACAGGCTGTCACACAACCCTGTGACACATCTGTCCATGTACATTTCGTATAGTCTCTCCGGGACAACGGCGCAGGTGAGGTGACCCAGCTGTTCTGCTGCACCGATCATCGCAATGACAGCCATGTGCTTCTGGAAAAAAAAAAAACATGTCACCCTTTATTATAGATCCCGGATTTCATTTCACTGTAAAAATGCAAATCATTTGCAAATCCCATCATATCAGCAGTTTTTTCTGCTTGTTGGAATTAACAAAGATTTTTAACAGTTACACAATTTGCATATGAAGGTGCAGACGAACGCGAGGAAATAAATTGATCTCATATCTAATGAACAGAGATGATGATGATGATAATACAGGTGTAAAGATTGAGAGAGAGAGAGAGAGAGAGAGGGAGAGAGAGAGAGAGTCGTCGAGTGGACAGACGGAAGGTGTTTCATAGAGACGAGTGAAGGGGGAGGAAACGCTCCAGACACGTGCAGCACACTCGAGATGATGAAGTGACTCTCGGCGTCTGGTGAGACGGGTGTGATGGGTGTGTCCAGAGATGTGACAAAGCTGAGGAAAATTTCACTATGCAAAAAACGTACAAGGAAGTGAAGATTGTAGAGTGGAACGTACATGATTCTTCACAAAGAGCACACACTGATCATGTGATGATGATGATGATGATATACCCAACAAATCTCCCCTCAAAATGATTCATTTCAGCAGGATTGGTTGTCATGATGACACAACAGTATAATAAATCTTATCGCTACAGCAACCAGTACATTACATTTATATTTCTGATATTTGGTGGTAGATTTATTTTATTTTTTTACACAAACTGGGCAGTTAAGGGTTAAAGGCAGTGCGGGTCGGTAGGTCATTCTCTGCTGCCTAAACACTATTTAGAATCACTGACCTACATTTACAACCTAAATTCTGATATTTGTTTCATTAAATTGTATTAATTTATTCCCAACAATTTCTTCTCTTCATTTTCTCTTCTCTTCATTTTCTCTTGCTGCACTGATTCCAGTACGTGTATGTGGATTTTTCACCCAATCAGATTTTGGGTTCTATGTGCCGCCATGTTAATCTAATCTACCCAGGGCCTTCGGAATCAATAGTGCTGCCCATGTAACGTAAACTATATTAGCAATAGGATTGTTTCAACTTTCGCCGATGTCTCCAGCCGGGAAAGAGTTTCCAGACCAGTTCAGACGACAGGTAACACTGACTTACAGCCTTTAAATAGATTTTATTAATATCTGTAATGTTTTTGTGATGTTATATTAATATTAGGATAAATACTAACGCTGGACTGCCCCAAATGTTGTACCTGGTACAGTTGTGGTTGTAGTGTAGAGGTTTGGAGTTGTGCGTTAATATTGATGGTTTCTATAATTGCGATGTGATAGTGGTGGTATTAAGAGGTGTACCAGTTGGGCAAGTCGCCATCTTTATATTCCTAAAGATGTCTTCAGCAGTTGTTCAGCAGGCAGTTGTATAATTTGTTTAATTAATTAAAAAAGCTACTTTACTTTCACTTAAACAGAGCGAAAAAGAAGGTGTTAAATGGAGTAAAAACCTAATTAAAATGTCACTTTCTGTCTAATGGGCAAAGTGTGCAGAAAGAGAGCGTGATAGAGAGAGCGAGAGAGAGAGAGAGAGAGAGAGAGAGAGAGAGAGAGAGAGAGAGAGAGAGAGAGATAAATCTATTGAGAGAGAAGAGTAAATGAAGTAAGGATTGAAAAGCGTGAGAGAGATGAAGAGAGAGATTAGAAAGATTGCAGTGTAAGTGTGTAAGTGATCAAGTGTGTAAGAGCAAGACCATAAAGAGAGAGAGAGAGAGAGAGTGAGAGAGACAGGATGAAGAATGAAAAGAAGTATGAATTAAGAGAGAAGAGAAGGGAGAGGCTGAATGAAGGATTGGCAGCATGAGAGAGATAGAAAAATAGAGAAAGCAAGACACTTTTAAGGGAGAGCAAAGGGTTAATAGTAAATATAGGCAATCAAATCATCTAAAAAACAGTGACCTATACTCCTATCATTATAACACCCCCCATACATACACACACACACAAACACACACACACACACACCTATAAAGCTCTGCAAACGACAAGAGCAAAAACATGAGTCCCCTTATCCAACTGGAGGAAGTGTTATCTGACCATCAACAGACAGATTTAGAGGAGCACATTGTCTAAGTACAGTTACTGACTTAAAACTGAAACACAATGAAGACACAAGCAGTCCTGTGGACAGTGAGACAAAGACAGTTCTGGATACAGGAGGATACAGACAGTCCTGGGGACCAGGAAACAGAGACAGTCCTAGAGATGGGGAGACACAGACAGTCCGGGAGATGGGGAGACACAGAAAGTCCTGGAGATAGGGAGACACAGACAGTCCTGGAGACGGCAAGACACAAAAAGTCCTGGAGGTTAAGAAACAGACATTGTTGGAGTCTAGGAAGACACAAACAGTCCTGGAGACAGGGAGATGCAGACAGTCTTGGAGATGGGGACCACAGACATTTCTTTCTGCCCTAAGAGCAGAGACTGTGCCATCTGTCTTTACTGAAAAAAATAGATAGACAGGAAAGGATGGAGAAAGGATGGACAGAAAAATAGAGTGAAGACGGACATATAAAAGAAATAGAAATAGAAAACATGACGGAAGAAGGGAGAGTGAATAGAAAGAAGGAACAGAATAAAACAGAATAAGAATAGGAAGACAGGAGAAGAGGGCGAGAATGAGCGTGCGCTCGCAGTTCAGCATGCGCTCTTGGAGAGGTGTGTCGTTACACCCGCCCCCCTTTCCAACACACACACACACACACACACACACACCGCCGGGGATTTCCAGCGCCAGAGATGTTCAACTCGTCTCCATCGGCTTCCACGCTCTTCTTCTCCGCGGATCGGGATCATGCTGTCGCCGGCGGCTCCTCGCGCCCGTTCCGGGGCGGCGGTGTCGGTGTCGGTGTGGGCGACGGTGACGGGAACAACGGCTCGTGCGCTGAACAGCCCCTGGAGTTCGCGCCCGCGGAGAAGGTGGCCGTGGGGCTCGCACTGGCCGCGGTCACGGCGGTGACAGTGATCGGGAACGCGCTCGTAGTGGTGGCCGTGTGCGTAGTGAAGAAGCTCCGGCAGCCTTCCAACTACTTGCTCGTGTCGCTCGCAGCCGCTGACCTGTCCGTGGCTCTCGGGGTCATGCCCTTCGCCATAGCAACTGACCTCACCGGCGGGAAGTGGCTTTTCGGAGAAGCTTTCTGTAACGTTTTCATCGGCATGGACGTCATGTGCTGCACGGCGTCCATCATGACTTTATGCGTCATCAGCGTAGACAGGTGAGTTCTGACGCCTTTTATTTATTTATTTATTATTTCCCAAACCAAATACAATATAAATATATATGATATAAGAATATATATACTGTATAATATGATATACAACGATTCTATACAATATTATGTGAGTTTTGATTTCTATATGTATTTAATTATTTATTTATTTATTGCATGTATAATTTTCCAAATCAACATTTTTTTCTGTCTTGTTGGCGTCATAAGACCTTTAAAAAACAGAAATATCTAAAAATATATATTTAAGTATATTAATGATTTTATGAGTTTGTGGGTGAATTGGTTTATCTTATTTATTTATTTATTTATTATCAATTTATCAATTATATTTCACCTAAATAAAATAATCATTATTTAATGCGTTTGCGGGTTCTGGCAGCTGTTTATTTTATTTATTGGGGGTTTTGTTTGTTTGTTTATTTATATGCATGTATAGTGCAACAGTGGTGGCTTGGTGGTCTTGGAAATTGACCCCAGTCTTTCTGGTATTACTTCAACACCTTAACTACTAAGCTACCACTTCACCTTATGATTACTTTATTGGAGTGTTATTATTAAAAATTGATTACAGATTAAAACATTATTTTATTTTTAAAATAAAACCTTTAACTGTCAGGATTTTCTACCTTTTTGTACTGCAACCTTTTACTGTCGACAGATGAATTTTGGCAGGAACTTTTTGTTGGATTAGTCAGTGGATTTTTTTCCATCGTGTTTCATTGGGTAATCAAGTTATTATTTTTATTTTTTTATTCATAAAAGCCTTTAATGGCACCTTTTTTTAATTCTACAACATTTAATTGTTTAAAATATTTTTTTTTACATAAACGTGTGTTCATAAATCTTGTTACCGTCCCATCCTTTACCTTTAAATTGGTGGAATCTCTCTAATGATGTAAGATACAAGAAGTGATGTCACTTTCTCTTATTAATGAGATGTGATGTCATTGGAAGGTGTGCTCTCTCTCTCTCTCTCTCTCTCTCTCTCTCTTTCTCTCTCTCTCTTTGGGAAAATATTGTAATATAAAAAGTGTTATTTTGTAAATAGTTGAAACTGTGACGACAATTTCAAAAGGAAAATAGAAATGGAGGCCAGCTCGGTGGCTTAGTGGTTAGCACTGTTAGCACTCACAGCAAGAAGTTCTCGGGTTCGATTCCCCTGCAGTTTACATGTTCCCCCGTGCTTGTGTGTGTTTACTCCGGGTTCTCCGGTTTCCAAAAACATGTATGTCAGATTGATTGATGATTCTAAATTGCCCATAGGAGTGAGTGTGTGTTTGGCCCTGTGATGGACTGGTGACCTGTCCAAGGTGTCCCCCTCCTGCCCTTCACCCTTTCAGAGACAGCAGATCCCCGTGACCCTGAATTAGGGAATAAGTGTGTATAGAAGATGAAGGGATGAAATTGGATTATTTAAAAACCGTTTATAAATGATTTTTATTAACGTCGTGTGCTCTTAGCATTTATGCTAGCAAGCGGACTATTTGGGTAAAAAGTTGTCAATTTGGTCACTGTCAAACTCTGGGGAGGGGGTAGTTCAGTGGTTAAGGTGTTAGACTGCTAACCAGAAGATTGTGGGTTTAATACCCGGTTGCCGCTGTTGGGCCCTTAAGCAAGGCCCTTAAACCCCAAATTTGCTTAGCTGTTTAAATGAAATAAACGGAAGTGGCTCCGGCGTAACTGTTATTTCTACACAATACAAACAAACTATAAGGAAATCATTTCCTTTTTTTCGTTAAAAGTAAATAAAGTTAATGTTGTATCTGGCAAAAATAGAATTCTTATAATTTAATATATTTTTAATAAAATACTGAAAAGCGTTTCTATTTAGTTTTTTTTCTTAACTTTCCGAAATGCTGAATTTATCTCAAATTATAGAATCACTTAGAAACATTTCATTATCAAACAAAAAGTTGGCCGTCTGAACAGTTTTACATTAATGCTAACGTTGTACACTGTTAGCGTCCACAATACAGGTGAGTTTGTTACCATGGAAACGGTTGTGCTAATATCAAGCGTGGCTGTCAACATGGCTGTAACAGGAAACGAATCGAACCAATCAGAAAAGAGCAGAACGTTGCACTCAATCCCTGGGAGTTTAACAGATTGGTGTGTGATTAGCGGAACGTTAGCACCGTGCGGTTCGTGCGAAAGCGGCGCTCAGACGGTGTGTGTGACATCAGGGATGGTTCTGGATTCTGGATTCTAATTTCATTTGACACAGATTACAAATGTGTTATGTGTCTCAAAGCTCCACCGTCACATCCAACCCACACACACACACGCACACACACACACCGCAGTCCTTTTTCCTAGAATAGCTGAAAAAAGATGAATATTTCAGTG
Source organism: Bagarius yarrelli (assembly GCA_005784505.1). Classification (NCBI taxonomy): domain Eukaryota; kingdom Metazoa; phylum Chordata; class Actinopteri; order Siluriformes; family Sisoridae; genus Bagarius; species Bagarius yarrelli. The sequence continues at coordinate 1,166,309 of VCAZ01000116.1, read as the reverse complement.
ATGGTGTGTTGCGATTGTCCGTCAGTGTTTCACGCAGGAGCAGGTCAGCAGTTACGATTCGGATTTCACCGAAATCTTAAAAGAGAAAAAGTTAAAAAGAAACAAACGATAAAAACAAAAATATCTATTTGGAATCTCTCTAAACGGTGTGTGTGTGTTTGTGTGTTTGTGTGTGTGCGTGTGTGAGAGGAGTTTTCACTGTGTGTGACTCAGAAAAGTCTTATATTAGTCTCTGTCGTACAATTACACACAAAGCAGACAGACACACTTACACTGACACAGAAACACTGAATACAATAAAACACACCAGATACTCACACACTCTCGCTTTTCTCTCTATCCCTCTGTCTCTTTTCTCTCTCACTCTCTTTTTCTCTCTCTTTCTCTCTCTCACTCTCTTTCTCTCTTTCTTTGTAATCACTCTTTTCTCTCATTCTTTCTTTCTTTTCTTCTCTTCTCTTCTCTTCTCTTCTCTTCTCTTCTCTTCTCTTCTCTTCTCTCGCTCTCTCTCTCTCTCTCTCTTTCTCTCTCTCTCTCTCTCTCATATCCTCTCTCTCTCTCTCTCTCTCTTCTCTCTCTCTCTCTCTCTCTCTCTCTCTCTCTCTTCTTTGCATCGCCTCATTAAGCTCAATCTACTGCTCTCTGATCAGCTTTCTGAAAGCGTCTCGAAGGTCTGGATAATAATGTTTGTAGCGATTAAGTGAATTATAGAAAGAGGAAACGGCTTAAACAAACAACACGTCCTTTCACATAGCTTCCATTTCTGCCCTAGGAAACGATCACTTACCCTTATCGTACAATGACAAAAGCTTATGTAATCCAGTCCGGTATTGTTAGCGGCGATCGACTGCCTGAGCGGATATTTCTGAATGTGTTTGTCTATAAAAGAGAAACCAAACATCTCCACGCATCAGTCAGTCTAAGATGTTACATTACAGAGCGAAAAAACACACTGCCCTCTTCCACATACTCTAACTGAGACACACCTGATTGGCTAAAGGCGCTGAAATTGACAGGAAATGGAGAAATTATGCCCCGCCCCCTCCTTATAATACTAATACCAGAGCAAGTTTTAGTTTTTTTCCTTTTTATAAGTGAAGGTGGAAGCAGAATGGTTAAGGTGTTGGACTGTGTTGTGGGTTTGATTCCCAGCACCACCACGTTACCACTGTTGGGCCCCTGAGCAAGGCCCTTAACCCCCAATTGCTCAGTTGTATAAGTGAGTTTAATATAAGTGGGATTAGAGCATCCACCACATGCTAGAAATTGCTGGTTGTGTTTTTTTACTTTGGGCTGCAACAATAATAAAAAAAATCAATTAGTCTTTTAACAATTATTTTTAAATTATCCGATAAAAAAGACACAAAAGTCACACAATTAATTAACAACTAAAGAACAGACGAGTTATTTTTCTAGTTGAAATGCTGCCGAATGCTGCTGCTCTATTCGGAGTATTTAAGACTGAATTTGCATAAAAGGAAAAATACACAAAAGTTCAACTGAGGGTCAAACTGAGAGTCTTCAACTAAATCTATTAATATCTATCTATCTATCTATCTATCTATCTATCTATCTATCTATCTATCTATCTATCTATCTATCTGTCTGTCTGTCTGTCTGTCTGTCTGTCTGTCTATCTATCTGTCTGTCTGTCTGTCTGTCTGTCTATCTATCTGTCTATCTATCTATCTATCTGTCCTTTTCATTCTTTTTTCTCATTTTTTTCTTATGCCCTTTTTTCTATTTCTCTTTCCATCACTTTCTGTCTATCAATCTTTTAAAGATTCTCTCACTATATGTATAACATTTCCCCTAACTTCCTTCTTCTCTTAGGCTCTCCTTCCCTTCTTCCCTTTTTCTTATTTTCTATCTCTCTCTTTTCCTCACCGTCTTTCTCTCTCTCTCTCTCTCTCTCTCTCTCTCTCTTCTCTCTCTCTCTCGCTCTCTCTTGCATTTTCTTTTCAAAAACATTTATTTAACCACAGGAAAGTGGTTAAACAAACAGCTTAGCTACGTCTTCGATATTTACACAAAAGACCTAATTAAAGACCAGTAGGAAACCCGTCATTTCAGGTGGAATTTGGTGCCACTGCGCTGCTGATCGAGGTCCTGGGCTGCGTTTCAAATCTAAAAAGTCTAAAACGGCAGCTCTATTTATTCCATCTGACGGGATCATTACTCGCCGACGCTCAAAAGGCTTTTCTTCCGGCTTTCATGGTGATCTCAGGCTTTCAAGCTCCGGCGTGTAAACACACACGCACACACACACACACACCCCGGATGTCAGGACGTAACGGCTGAAACGACGGCTCCGACCCCGACCAAAAGCTCAGCGGGTCTATTCAGCGTCAGGAAGCAGTCAGGAACAGTTTTCAGCTCTCGCATTCACATAGACGCAGATGGAAAAATAGCAAACTGTTATCAGGAGAAACACCTTTTAAAGAGTCTTTTTCTGTTTTAATAAAAGTTAAGATGCATTTACGGCTTTTAAAGAAAAAAAAAAACTTGCTTTACTGCTTTTCATGCGCATTCTGTTACCATGACGACAAAACTACCTAGCTAACGTTCGGCTAATTAACCGGTCTCGTTTGAGGTTGTTTGCCTTTGTTGCCACTTTGTGCTCAGTGGATTGATTTTAAATCGACTTCCTGTTTTAGGTTATAGAGACATTAACACCATTCCTTGTATACCAGTACAATTACTTACTTACCAAGAAAATTCCTTACACATAAACGCAATTCCTCACACAATGTTACACCTCACACACTGTTACACACTGACACAACATGTTAGAATTCTTGTTACGTAGTCAGGACTGTCACAAATTGTCATAAGTTTGTTAGAAATCAACACAAATTCTTTGTATATCAGCACAAGTAATTACACCTTGACCCTGTTCCTTACACACTGTTCCAATCCGTCGGCATTCGCTAGAGGAAGAAATCCTTACGATTTTTAAACCCCGCCTTCAACCTTCAGACTCCGAAGACAAAGATTTCATTTGTATGTAAGGACCAGGAATAACAGGCGGCTATAATAACATGCAGTCCATACGATACACAGTGTAGAGCGACTCCTGACGAGCTGTGTGTAATGGGGCTGGCAATGGCCACAAGACATGATAATGGACACTAAAACAGAGCTGAAAAAGATAATTGGGGTCTCTGTCACTTCTATAAACATTGGCAGCGGTGGTGATACTCCTGCAAACCCCTGTGATGTCTGGTAGAAGGTACTGTAGCGTCCCTGCAATACTGATTTTATTCCCTCTTTATGCTTACTGAGCAATGAGTCTTACTTAAAAATACCCCTTCATACGTCATTTTAAATACATTAATATTAATGGTACTATCACACCAGTGGTATTACACACTGAAAATTAATCAAAACTGAATCTTTTATTATTATAACGCAATTTTTAATCTTTATGTGTGAAAGTGATTACCTTTCCTTAAAAAAAAAAAAAAGATTTGTGAAAAATCATTACCTTTGGCGAGCCGCCAGCCAGGAGTAAAATGCTAAACTTTTTTCGATTTTTCCCCCTTGGATATAAATACATTTCTCTTATTTGGCAAAAAAACAAAAAAAAACAGTCTCATAAATTTTAGGGCCCTTTTTTGACTGTTGTGGGTTAAATATCCTGTTTCCTGTTAAATAAAAAAAAAAAAAAAAAAAAAGTGGGAATTGTGGGATCAACTAAAAACTCTCTGCCTTCATTAAGAACATCAGTTAATTGCTTTGCCCGGTTTCTCTCAGTAGTTTTTGCTGGCATTTGTCTGCATTTTTTTTAGAAAAAAGAAACCAGGAATAGAGTTTGGTTATGTATTACATGTGGTGTACCAAGGTGGACCATGTGGGGCAGTGATTGGATTAAATACCCTACATCAACACAACCATACAGGAGAAAATTCCATTTTTTGTCCTCAGTGGGAAGTGGTGGCTCATGGTTAAGGTGTTGGACTACCAACCTGAAGACTGTGGGTTCAATTCCCAGCTTCAGAAAGCCCACCACTGTTGGGCCCCTGAGCAAGACCCTTAGCCCCCAATTGTTCAGTTGTATAAATGAGATAAAATGTACGTCGCTCTGGATAAGGGCGTCTGCTGTAAATGTAATGTAGCCTAAAAGCGTCCATTTGTCCCGTCTGGTCATGTCCCGTGTGCTGAAACAGCGACTTTCACTTTCGTTGGCTAGTCTTTTTTTCGGAAACTCCTGTTGTTGCAGTGTTTCCCTAACATTGGCGACACAGTGAAGCTACATGTAAATTCGGCCAGCCGTTCCTCCAAGCAGACAGAATGAAGCGATGCTTTAACTTGCAAATGTCCTGCATCTAAAAAAAGTCCTGGACAAAAAAAAAACCAAAACAACAACAACAACACTGGAATAGAACAATACAAACTCTTACATCATCAGTGCATTCACAGAACCATCGAACCCACATCTTTCACAGGTTTCCAGATAAAGGTGGAGTGTGTCGAGTGTAAGATTTAATAATTAACCTTCTTTAGTAGTTAATCTAGGTGATGACACTGCTTTTCAGAAGCCTGAAATAAATTTCCCCTGGAGTTGCCCTGGGGGTGCATCCCAAATTGCATACTTATTTATATGCACTATTTTTGTAGCATAAATTTAGTTTTTACACAAGAATAAATAATGCAGTTCAAAACCCCAGATAATAAACTTAATCAACTCAGAGAATGGAGTGTGAAATGTTTATGCACTTATCAGGGGCAGCTTTGCATTTACATTTACATTAACTGGCATTTGTCACATGCCTTCATCCAGAGCAACTTACATTCATCTCATTTTTTATCCAACCGAGCGGGTTAACGGTTAAGGGTCTTGCCCAGGTGCCCAGCGGTGGCAGATTGAACCCACAATCACAGTATAGAAAGAAAAGTACAAAAATTGCGGTATGGACTGAATGAGAAGAAAAAGCATGAGAGACCGAAAAAAAGGGAAAGGAAGGGAGAAAGAAAGAGAAGCCTGTGAGAAAGAGGAAAAGCGATATAGAGAGTAAGAAAGACAGTAAATGAGAAAGAGAGAGGGAAAATGGCATAGCATAGGAATAAGGGTGAGAAAGAAAGAAAGAAAGAAAGAAAAGAAAGAAATGAAGAAAGAAAGAAAGAAAAAATTCACTTCCCCTTTTGTATGTTGGTTATCAATTTATTTGTATATAAAGTTATTCTGAGCATTAGCATTAGCATTAGCATTGTCTTAGCCTCGGACCTCACAACCACAACCTATTGTCTAATTTAGAATTCAGCCCTTCAGTGGCTTAACAATCTTTTTGAATTATTAAAAAAAAATTTAAGCCATCTTTGTCCTGTTCTTTCTCCGTTTATGTTTGTGGCGTCGTAACAGTTTATTAAGTATATCGCTAATGGAAATCCCTTCTTTATAGTTTTATACCAAGCACCAGACCTCATGCGAGGGAGTATTTGTAAATCACAACCTTTAGCGCGAGAACCTGCGCTGTGCTGGTTTCAATGAGCAGATGTGGGCAGCTGCAGACTGTAAGCTGACACCGTTTGATTAATTGAAAGCTTTGTTCAAACCGGTTCCTAAAAACAATGAGGCTTTGGAGTGTTTAGAACCCGTGACATAAAGGGGACACGGAGACATTCTTAGCTTTTACTGTATGTTAAGTAAATAACAGAGCAGGCTTAAGGTTTGTGTTGTGGAGTGTTGGAGATGGTGGATATTTACACCAGTAAAAAACAATAATTAATGACGTTGGAGTGTTGATTCTAATGATAAATTCGACCCATTATTCTTTTAACACAGAAGCAGGTGGCTGTGACCTACACTGGCACCCTGTGTTTAGGCAGCATTTGAAAAATCCCCCTGAGCAGGTAGAAGAGCGGCTCGTAATCGATGGCACGTCTCCGATCTTGAGTTCTTTTATGAAGCCGGGAGCGTTAAGGTGACCTTCTTGGTGTAATAACTCCTACAACGTCGGGTTCTGACACAAACGTTGGCCTCGGATCCTCCCTCCTCTCAACCGAAGACAGGATAATCTGCTACAGTCTCGCTGCAGTCTGCCACATTAGAGGGAAAAATGGAATTGGGTCACTTGATACATGCAGTGTAAATGCAGCCGTAAAAACTACCATAAAGCTGATTGGTTGTTTGTTTGTTTGTTTGTTTGGTCAATTTGTTGTTTGTTTTGGATGGTTGTTTGTTTGTTTGTTTTTGGTTGTTTGTTTGTTTGGTCAATTTGTTGTTTGTTTTGGATGGTTGTTTGTTTGTTTGTTTGTCTGGTTGTTTGTTTGTTTGGTTGGTTGGTTGGTTTGTTTGGTTGGTTGGTTGTTCGGTTGGTTGGTTGGTTAGTTGTTTGTTTGTTTGGTTGGTTGATTAGTTGTTTGTTTTGGTTGGTGGGCTGGATGGTTGTTTGTTTGTTTGTTTTGTTGTTTGTTTGGTTGTTTGTTCAGTTGGTTGGTCGGTTGTTTGTTTGGTTGGTCGTGTTTGTTTGTTTGTTTGTTTGGTTGTTTGTTTGGTTGTTTGTTTGTTGTTGTTTGGGTTGTTTGTTTGTTTGTTTGTTCGTTTGTTGTTTGTTTGGTTGTTTGTTTGTTCATTTGTTTGTTTGGTTGGTTGGTTGGTTGGTTGGTCGGTTGTTTGTTTGTTTGGTTGTTTGTTTGGTTGGTTGATTGAAGTTTTGTTACCGATAAATTTCAGTATTATCAAACAACACCTCACAATTGTTCTGTATGACTTTGGCAGAGAACCCGTCATATTCCTCCCCGTCTGTTCCACTTCATCATTTTAATTCTCTTTTGTTCACCTCTGATGGCACAAGTCTTTTTATTTCTGCCGCTGTTTTTCGTCCTCTTCTGGTTCTCTTTCATCTTAAATATCGTCTGATCATTTCTGATGAACGCCTCGGAGAACAGGCCACGCGTTTACACTCTCGTCTGGTGAATTAACTTTATTTTTCTTTAGAAGTAGCATTAGCGGATTGCCCGTTAGCCTGAGAGTGAGAGGGAACGAGAGTCTACATCGTCTTCTATCTGTTTAATCTTCAGATTTGTGATTGCTTTTCATTTAAATTTTTTTTTCCCAAGTTCTGATCTGTGTACAGGTTTAGACCGGTTACATTGTACTGTCTCTTTCAATGTTAATTTTTGACAAACGTTCTAACTAACACACACGTTTGTCAATTTGTTGTGACAGAAAATTATGTTATAAAGAAATCCTAACAAGTTCTTTTACCTTTTTTTTTCTTTAGTTTTGTCCTTGAGCCCTAATGGCCTTTTCCATTAATAATAAAAAAAATCTTCTTCTTGTCATTGTTTCAGCTGAAGGTTCTCAGCATCATAATCTCATTTTTCATATAAAAGTGCTAAAAATAAGTTGCTCAATGTTTATCAGAAAAGAAAAGCTATTTGTGATAAAAAAGGCCGAAAAGAAGCGCTCGAGTCGCGGTACGCGGTGAGGCTCGAGCTGTCCAGGCCACGCGGTGTGTGTATTTTTAAACTTTAGTCTTTAGAGTTTATATTTTTTTATTTGATACAGCCTTTGAATTTATGATTCTTTTTATAGATTCAGCTTTTAGAGTTTGATTCCTTATATATTATATCGTAATATTTTTTCATCAAATTTATTTTCAGTGCCTGTGATTCTTTTTTAGATGTAACCTTGAAAGCATGTGACTCTTTAATTGACTCAGCCTGCGGAGCTTACTCCATGAATCTTTAAGTAGCTCTGCCTTCAAAGCATGTAACTCTTTAATTGACTGCAGAGCTTAATGTATGAATCTTTAAATGACTCCTTAATTGCTTTAGCTTTCAGTGCTTAGATTAATTTGACTTAACTTAACTTTTAAATTGACTCTGGCCTTAGAGCATATTACTCTTTAAACGACTCAGACTGCAGAGCTTATGACTCTTCATTTGACGCAGCCTTTATTACTTTAGGGTCTATATTTGACTTAACATTTAAAGCTTATAGCTCTTTAAATGACTCGACTCATGCTTTAGAGATTATGACTCTTTAAAGGACTCGACTAATGCTTTAGATTCATGACTCTTAAATATCGACTCAGGCTTCAAGATTATGACTCTTAAAAAAGTCGATTTCAGGCTTTCAGAGATTTATGACTCTTTCAACATGACTCGACTCATGCTTTAGAGATTATGACTCTTTAAATGAGTCGACTCAGGCTTCAGAGATTATGACTCTTTAAAAGAGTCGGCTCAGGTTTTAGAGATTATGACTCTTTAAATGACTCGACTCAGGCTTTCAGAGATTATGACTCTTTTAAAGACTCGGCTCAGGCTTTAGAGATTATGACTCTTTAAAAAAAGTCGACTTAGGCTTCAGAAGATTATGACTCTTTTAAATGACTCGACTCAGGCTTCAGAGATTATGACTCTTTTAAAGACTCGGCTCAGGCTTTAGAGATTATGACTCTTTAAATGATTCGACTCAGGCTTCAGAGATTATGACTCTTTTAAATGACTCGGCTCAGGCTTTAGAGATTATGACTCTTTTCATGATCGACTCAGGCTTCGAGATTCTGACTCTTTTAGACTGGCTCAGGAGATTATGACTCTTTAAATGACCCTCGAGTCAGGCTTCAGAGATTATGACTCTTTAAATGACTCGACTCATGCTTTAGAGATTATGACTCTTTAAATGACTCGACTCAGGCTTTAGAGATTATGACTCTTTTAATGACTCGGCTCAGGCTTTAGAGATTATGACTCTTTAAATGACTCGACTCAGGCTTTAGAGATTATGACTCTTTACATTGACTCGATCAGGCTTCAGAGATAGATGACTCTTTAATGACTCGAACTCAGGCTTCAGAGATTAGATTATGACTCGACTCAGAGATTTACTCTTTAAATGGGTCATGGAATCACAAGTTGATATGATTCTTTAAAATCTCAATGAAAATTCTCATTGGTAGAGAAAAAAACACTCATTTTATCTTCTCAAAATCAATTTTGTTCACAGTAACCCGTTTCAGTGTAACTTTAAATGCTAATGAGCTAATATTTACACAACACACACACACACACACACACACACACACACATACACACACACTGCCAACACACATTTCAGTTCAAAATTATGGAAGTCCAGTTTCATACAAATGAGACAAAATAAGACTTAAACCAATTAAAGTCTATTTCTTTCTCTTCCTTTTTTGTTCTCTCTTTCTTTTTTTCTTTCTTTCCTCCTTTTTTTCTTTCGTTCTTTCATTCTTTTTTTTTTTGGTTCTTTCTTTCTTTCGTTCTTTTATTCTTTTTTTTTGTTCTTTCTTTCTTTCTTTCTTTCTTTTTTCTCCTTCTTTTGTCCTTTTTAATGCTCTTTCTCTAGTTGTTACGCATAAAAGCGTGTTTTTTGAGACAGCAGTGTTTCACTATTGAACGCATCACACGGTTTACCTGCTCAGGTGCTCCTCTGATTGGTCAGTTTCAGCTGCAGGAACAAGAAGTTCGATTTGGATAACAAATTGCATCTGGAGTAGTTTTTTTTGTGTGTGTGTTGTTTTTTTAGGCTAAAGGGCGTGATTTGGGAAATTTTGAAATATTCTCTTTTACACTCGCTTCAAACCTGCAGTGAGACCAAAAAAAATGGATCCCACATATAACATTTTATTTATTGATTAAATTTTTATTTAAAAAAATAAAATAAATAATATAACAAAATAAAAAAAGGTGAAAGTAATTCATTCTGGGTGTGGTGTGTGTGTGTGTGTGTGTGTGTGTGTGTGTGTGTGTGTTTACATGTAAATAGCTCATGATTTCTCATTAGCATTCGGAAATGTAATACAGAGCTAAAAATATCAGCTGATATTAATAATTAAAGCAACATGTTATTGCAAAAAATCCCTCTTTTAACACCGGATGTGAAAAAAATCTCCTGTCATATCACATTTTAATTCATTATTGCATTTTTTAGAGAATGACATCATGTCATCATGACATTTAACAGTGGTACTAATTAAGACACTAATGAGACACGGTAATGGGATACAAACCCTCTGAACAGAAATAAAGACAAATAAATCAATCAATCAATCAATAAATAAATAAAAGTCAGGTGACGAACAGTGATGAACAGAACAGGAAGAGAACATGTTGTTTGTTGCCATGGAAATTCTGTACATAACCTCCAGCCTACATAACCACTTCTAATAAGCAAGAGGGCATCTGATTGACATATAAAGCAACCAATCACAGTTTAATCTGTTTGGCGTCGTTGAGAATCCAGCCAATCAGAGTGCTTACAATTCTTTTTTAAATCCTTTTCTCTCCTTCCTCCCTTCACTTCTGTAACTTTCCGTTCTACTTTTTTTCCCTCTTTTTCTTTCTTCTTCACTATTTTTTGTGTAAATTTTTTGACTTTTCTTTTTTTCTTTATAATATGTTTTGTTTCTTTCTTTTTTTTCTTTCTTTCCTTCTTTTTCTTTCTTTCTTTCTTTCTGGTCTTTTTTCTTTCTTTTGTTTCTCTTTCTTTGTTAGTTTCTTTTTTTATTTCTTTCTTTCTTTCTTTCTTGTTGTTTCTTTCTTTCTTTTTTTTTTTTTTTTTTTTTTTTTTTTGTAACACCCTTTTCTAGTTGTTACGCATAAAAAAACATTTTTGTACGCTTTTCCTCCTTTTCTTCCCTCTTTTCTGGTTCTCTTTATAAATGTTATACTTTCTTTTCCTTCCCTCAACTTTCTTTTTTTTTTACTTTCTGTCTCCGGATAAATTTTTGTCAATTTGTCAATTTGACCAATCAGCTATCAGCGTTTTTTGACCTCCATTGATGACTGATTTACCGTAATAACTGCAGTGCCCTTGAGTTT